>CM046426.1:45185396-45465578 GCA_025506505.1 Flaveria sonorensis | reverse complement strand
AAGTCTGAAGCTGAAAGAGCTGAAGACAAAGTCTGAAGTGAAAGAGCTGAAGACAAAGTCTGAAGTGAAAGAGCTGAAGACAAAGTCTGAAGACAAAAGCTGAAGACAAAGACTGAAGACCAAGTTTCAGATGATTGTCACAACAGCTGAAGAAGACCTCTTCAGTAGTTGTGATGGTTTCCTTTCAGTAGTTGTATTTTCTTTTCTGTACTTGTAGTTTCAGTAGTTTTATGTTTCTTCGTGTACTTAGAATACTCTGAGATGTTCTCAGTTGTTGTGAACATTCTCAGTAGTTTGCTTACTTTCAGTAGTTTGTAATAATTCTGTTAGATGTCACTATCAAGTGACATCAGCAGACGTCACATTCCTATATATAAGGAATGCTGACCTAATTGTAATCGGTGCAGCTTAGAAAACCTAGCAGCCGCCATACCGAAGCATGTGTGCATGAATGTTATTATCCTTTGCAGAAAACCCTATTTCTATATAACCGTGTACTGTTCCATTGAATATTTATTGTGTTCTTGCTATATTTGCTTAATTCTTGCTCTAATTCCGCTGTGATTCAACTCTAATTGATCAAACTTAGATCACTGATCCTGACAAATGGTATCAGAGCAGTTAATCATTGATCGGTTTAACAATTGATCATTGAAACTGCTATTTTGATATCTATAGTTTGATCGAATTAGCATATGTGCAAGAATTGGTTATAAAGATTGATTTCTGCTGCTTCTGGTTATTTAATTTGAGTTTCTTCTTGGTTCTTATTGAGTTTGTTGTGTTTTGTGCTAAATCTTTTGAAACTTGATTGATTTGGTTTGAATCTGAGAATGACTACTCCATCTAATGATCCTCACAATACTGGCTCCTCAACCAAGCCTCCGATGCTGGTTAGGAGTGAGTATAACATATGGCAACGAAGAATGCTCCATCACCTGTCTGTTAACAGTTCAGGTTGTTGGACATCTGTGGTTCACGGTCCACACAAGCCTATGGTGAACAATCCGGAGACCAATCAAATGGTTCCGAAGAAGAAGGAGCAATACTCAGATGAAGATCGTAAACTGTTTGAGATTGATGCTAAAGCCCATGGAATTCTGGCCATGGCACTGCCGAATGAAATCTATTCTGGGCTTATGCATCATGAAACTGCTCATGACCTCTGGAATGCTTTGAAGGAACAATTCGGAGGAACTGATGAGGTCTTAGCAAACAACAGAGAAATCCTCGCCCAACAATATGAGACATTCTCTCATAGGAAGGGTGAGACACTGACTCAACAGTTTGAGCGTTTCTCCTGCTTGATCTCTGAGCTGAAAATGGTCAAGCATGAGTATACTAACAGCCAGATGAACAACAGATTCCTCAGATCACTGCCTGAGAGATGGGACACATACACCATTGTCCTACGCTCCAGTGCAAATCTGGATAGCCTATCTCTCACCCAACTCCATGGGAAACTGCTTACATTTGAAAGAGAGATAGAGCAGAAAAGGAAACTGGCATCATCAGGAAAGCTCTCTGATGACTTTGTACCAGGTAACACTGCCTTGGTCGGTCATGAGTCAGAATATGCTGGATCAGAAAGTCATTATGATGAGCATATAGATTTCTCTTCAAACAGTTCTGATCATGCATTTGTTGGTGTTGACAGTCATTCTGGGTGTAATAGTGATAATTTATGCTTTATCATGGATGATTTGCAAGGTATTGCTGATGATGATTTAGAAGAGATGGATATTTTGAGCCAAATGGCCCTGATCAATATCAGATCTCAAAAGTTCTACAAGAGAACTGGTAGGAAATTTCCAGGACTCTCTGGCAAAACCAAAGTTGGTTTTGACAAGAGTAAGTTGAGGTGTCACAAATGCCACAGGCTTGGGCACTTTGCAAGAGAGTGTAGATCAACTGGATCTAACTCCTCTGCACCCTTTGTGACCTTTCCAAGCAATAGTTCAAAACAAAGGGCAACATCCTGCTAGTTCTGGTCATCACTCACAACCTCAATCTCCTGCATACTTTGTCCCTCAGGGTCCAATGCCATATCCTTATCCCTGCTATTACATGCCACAGCCAAATCCAGTTCATGTCCCTATAGCACAACAACCTCAAGCCCTACCTGAGCCTCAACCATCTCCATCACAATCTCAACCTCATCACAGCTTCTTCACACCAGGAGTTGTTGACTGGAGCAGCTTACCAGATGATCTTTCTGGTTTCAATGAGCAATTATCTGCTGGTGCTGGTCAACATGGTGGTGAACATCCTTTTGGGAATCTTGCTCTCATGGCCCTGGAGTCTACTGAGGGTTCCTGCTCAGATGCTTCATCTTCACAGGTAACCCAGTATCTTCTGAGGCTAAAGCCAAGTTATGTTCTGAATCATGCATAGCTGCCTTTGTCTCTATTAGAGAGGCAAATGTAGCTTTAATCAATCAAAATCTTGAGCTTGAGAAAACTATTTCCAAAAGAAAAGATGAGTATGTGTCTGCACTTAATGACAAAGATGATGAGATTTACAAGCTTAAATGCCAACTTAATGATGAAAAGGCTAAGGTAGAGGTCATACTCGAGAACCACAGAAGTCTCAAAGAGACACTTGCAGCTACCCAAGTTGAGTGTGACCGATGGGTAACATCCTGCAAGGGATTTGAAATGCTTCTCAGCAAGCAAACAGCTTCAAATGTGAAGTTTGGAATAGGTTACAATCATACTGCACCACCTACTGATTTTACTTCAAAATCAATAGTAAAATCTGAAGGTGAAAGTAATTTCCAAACCACATCATCATGTGATTCATCCTCAAATGATAATACAAAATTAGAGGATGAAGTCAGTGTTAAGATCTCAGCAAATCAATTGCCTGATGGTTTAAATGCTGATAAACACATGAAGCTGAGAAATTCAGATGTTGTTCCTCAAAGTACTCCAAGTACTGAAGGGCAAGTCACAACATCTGAAAAGCATTTCAAATCTGATGAAATAAAAGGATTAACAACTGCTGAGGAATCTATCATACGGTCTTTCAGGACGGATAGAGAACAGCTGAAGAACAAGTCTTCAGTTGTTACCGATCCTTCAGTACTTAACACAAGTACTGAAAGGAGGAAAGTACTGAAGATCACACCTTCAGTAGTTTCCACTTCAGCAGTTGATCAATCCAAGATGAAGAATAAGCCATGTGAAATATGTGGTAAATTCAATCATCTATCTGATGAATGCTGGTACAAAAAGGGTTCCAAACTCAACAGAGATAAGCTCATTAAAGAAGAGATAAATAAAATGAAAAATGAGTTTGAAACCAAGTTTGTACCACAGTCATCTCAAACTGATAAACCCAAGGCCTCACCAAAATCCAAAAAGAAGGATGGGGTTTATCAGAAAACAGCTGATAGTGTTCCTCATGATAAACATCAGACGAAGTCTGTGAATTTCAAGAAGGAGGAAATGGTGGGTCACAGGAACTCATCAAAAACAAGTACTGATGTGTCAAATGAGCTGAAGGCTTTAGCAACAAATCAGACACAACTTGTTATGATGGTTCAGCATTTGTTGGGGAGAGTTAACCAACTAGATGCACCTGTGATCAAACCACTGAAAAGGAAATCCAAGCCCAAATCTAAGAATCCATTTCAGCACCATCTCCACCTTCATCAGCTGTTAATCATGAGAAACAAGTTATGGTTAAATCTGTTGATGAAAACAGACCCAAAACCAAAAAGGTTGGGTCTCTAAAGCTAACTAGTTTCTTATGATAAATGCAGGGTTCTTCAGCATGCCAAAGAAGCATCTGGTATGTAGACAGTGGAGGATCTATGCATATGACTGGGAGCAGTTCTCTTCTTAATGACTACTCTCAAGGAAAGAAGGGATTTGTCTCATTTGGAAATGATGCTAAGGGTTACATCATCGGGAAAGGATTTGTGTCAAATGGAGAAATCAGATTTGATGATGTTAACCATGTGGAGAATCTCAAGTATAATCTACTGAGTGTCAGTCAGATGTGTGATAAAGGGCATGTTGCACTTTTCACAAGCCAGAACTGCCGGATTCTGTCTTCCAAAGTTCTGAGGCTGATTGACAAGGTATTGGATGAACATACTCTCCTGAAGGCCAACAGGATAGGAAGAGTATATGCCTTGGATTTGTCAAAGAGAGATTTTAAAAGGTCATCCTTGCCTGTTCTCCAAGGCCTCTCCTCAGGAATCTAAACTGTGGCATAGAAGGCTGGGTCATGTTAATCTCAAAAACATGAATCAGCTGATCCACAATAGTTTAGTAAGAGGTCTACCAATAAAGGAGTTCCTCTGTGATGAAACCTGCACTGCTTGTTTAAAAGGAAAACAACACAAAGTCTCATTCCCTCCTATAGAAGAACCAAAGTCCACTGCCTGCTTGCAATTACTGCACATGGATCTCTTTGGTCCTGTGAGAGTAATGAGCATGGCAAAGAAGAAATACTGTCTGGTAATTGTGGATGATTACTCCAGATTTGTATGGACCTTCTTCTTGCATTCAAAGGATGAGGCTGCTCAGACAATTATTAACTTTGTGTTGTATGTTGAGAAGCAGTATTCCCTATCAGTCAAGTGTATAAGAAGTGATAATGGAACTGAATTTAGAAACCATACACTTGATGATTTCTACCTTTCAAAAGGAATCAAGAGGCAGTATAGCATCCCAAGGACTCCAGAACAAAATGGAGTAGTGGAGAGAAAGAACAGGACCCTAATTGAAGCTGCAAGGTCCATGTTGGCTGACTCTGGTTTGCCACTGACCTTTTGGGCTGAAGCTGTCAACACAGCATGCTATGTGCAAAATAGAGCTTTAGTGAATCAGAGGTTGATGAAGACTCCTTATGAAGTTCTACATCATTTGGCTCCTCTAATTTCATTCTTCAGAGCATTTGGGTGTCCTTGTTACATTCTCAACACAAAGGATCAACTCCAAAAGTTTGATTCTAAGGTGGATGCAGGGTATTTTGTTGGGTACTCATCCACTTGCAAGGCTTACAGAGTGTTCAACTGTAGAACAAAGATGGTTGAAGAAACCTTGCATGTGAAGTTCAATGAATCTCCTAAGGACAAAATCCCACAAAACCCTGTGGAGTTGTTTGATCTGGACATACTGCAATATGTTCCTTATCAGCCTCCAGCTGTTGCAGATCATGTGAATTCATCACCTTCTGCAGCTAGTCATCCATCTGGTGGTACTGATGTTCATGATGATCCCAGTACTCACCTATTCAAGTTTAGTGATCAACTGCCTGAGTCTACTCAACTTGATGTTCCTGTAGCTTCAGTAGCACCATCCACAACAAATGCTGATGAGATTTCTGAATCCTCTACTTCATTTGACCTGCCATCTAACACTTGGTTTCAAGAATCTGGATCAACATCTGTTGCTGCTGAGCGTGCTACAAACACTTGCACAGATCTCATAGTGTATCAAGAGCTGAAGAATCACCCAACGTCTCAAATCATTGGTGATATCAATGCTGGTGTCTCAACTAGAAGTCAATTGTCCAACTTCTGCTTCTATGCTCTTTTCATCAGTCAGCAAGAGCCAAAGAACTATCATATTGCATTAAGAGACAATGGATGGGTTGATGCCATGCAGCTTGAGCTTCTTCAGTTCAAAAAGCAGCAAGTGTGGGAACTGGTTCCTCTACCCCCAGGTAAGTGTGCAATAGGCACTAAATGGGTGTTTAGGAATAAAACAGATGAAAATGGGCAAATTGTCAAGAACAAGGCCAGACTGGTTGTCCAGGGGTTTTCACAAGAAGAAGGTATTGATTATGATGAAACCTTTGCCCCTGTAGCCAGACTGGAGGCAATTAGATTGTTCTTAGCCTATGCTGCATTCCACAATCTTAAAGTTTTTCAAATGGATGTCAAAAGTGCATTTTTATATGGTAAAATAAAAGAAGAGGTTTATGTGTGTCAACCACCAGGTTTTGAGGATAATAAACATCCTGATTGGGTGTATAAACTTGATAAGGCTCTTTATGGGTTGAAACAAGCTCCTAGAGCCTGGTATGAAACACTGTCAAATTTTCTTCTTCAGAATAATTTCACTAGAGGCTCCATAGATAAAACTTTGTTCATTAAGAAAGTGGGTCAGCATAAGCTCCTTGTTCAAATTTATGTTGATGATATTATTTTTGCTTCCTCTGATCCACAGTTGTGTGATGCATTTACAAAGTTGATGCAACAAAAATTCGAAATGAGTGCCATGGGAGAATTACAGTTCTTTCTAGGTTTGCAAATCAAACAAAAGGCTGATGGAACTTTCATTCATCAGTCAAAATACACAAAAAGTCTTTTGGCAAAGTTTGATTTACAACACTGTAAGCCCTGTTCTACTCCCATGTGCAGCACCACACAACTGGATGCAGATCAGAAAGGTAAAGCTGTTGATGAAACACTTTACAGATGTATGATTGGGTCCTTGATGTACTTAACAGCTTCTAGACCAGATATTATGTTTGCAACTTGTGTTTGTGCTAGATTTCAGGCTGCTCCTAAAGAGTCTCATTTGATTGCAGTCAAGAGGATCTTTAGATATCTGCAAGGTACTCAATCTCTAGGTCTTTGGTATTCCACTGGGCACTCTTGCAAATTAGTTGCTTTTTCTGATAGTGACTATGCAGGGTGTAAATTAACTAGAAAATCAACTTCTGGTGGATGTCAATTCCTAGGCAACTGTTTGGTTTCTTGGCAGAGTAAGAAACAAACATCTGTTGCTACATCCACTGCTGAAGCCGAGTACATTGCTGCTGCAAGTTGTACATCTCAGGTACTCTGGCTTCAGAATCAATTACTGGATTATGGCATTACAGAGACTAAGACTCCATTACTAATGGATAGTGCTTCAGCTCTTTGTATTGTCAAGAATCCAGTCCAGCACTCTAGGACCAAACATATTGAGATCAGACACCATTTTATTAGGGATTGTTTTGAAAAAGGTCTGATTGATCCAAAGTTTGTTCCTAGTGCTGATGAGCTTGCAGACATATTTACTAAGCCTTTGGACAGTTCAACTTTCCAAAACCTAGTGTTAAGGCTTGGTATGCTGCAGCTAGAATAAGTGACAACTACTGATGATCTCAGTCAACAAGTACTGATGAGCATTCGTATACTACTGTCACAAATAAGTACTGAAGTTCTTTTATCCTCAGTAGTTTTCATAACTACTGAAGACTAAATTACTTAAAAGTACTGAAGTACTCATCTGTTGAAAAGAACTGATGTGGTTACAACTACTGCTGTAGTTACAACTGCTGATGTCAGAATAACAGATAAGTACTGATGACCTATGAAACATCTGAAACTCAGACAAAGTCTGATGAAGTGTTGAGGTCAGAATGAAACAGCTGATGAGCTAAGAATTGACGACAACAGCTGATGAGAAATTTTTCTCTTCAGTTGTTTCTACAACTGCTGCTTCACTTCAAACAACTGAAGCCAAAACCATGTCTTCAGTAGTTTCACAACTACTGATGACTAACACCAAGTCTTCAGTTGTTACAACACCTGAAGCCAAAACCATGTCTTCAGTAGTTTCACAACTACTGATGACTAATACCAAGTCTTCAGTTGTTACAACTTCTGAAAGTTAAAACCAGGTCTTCAGTTGTTTTCAAACAACTGATGACAGCACCAACACTTTCAGTCGTTTTATATCAGCCTTTTTCTTACCCTATAAATACCTAAACCTACTTTCAGACGTTTCATTAGCCGTTTTCCGTCCTTCACTCTCTCAACAATGGCGACCATGAAACTCAAACCCAGACACAACTGTGTTGCCTACCTCTCGAAATCGGCCTTCTGGAACAAATTTGATAACGCCATCGATCTTATGGTAGATTCCCAGTACCGAACCGCGTTTCTTCTGAATCCTACCATATACCCCGATTCCCTAAGCCAGTTCTGGACCAACGTCTCTGTGCAAACTAGTGAGAATGATAGCCAAATCACTCTCCAGTCGTTGGTCAACCAGAAACAGGTGGTCATCACTCCGGACATCATTCGACAAACCCTAGATCTACATGATGCCACCTGTGTCACAGAATACCCGAAAGGCACAACCGATATGTCTTTCATCAACAACGGGTATGAAGGAGACTTAAGTGCTACCACCATTCTGAAGAAGCACTTCCATGATGCTGAACGTCTTATATTCCACATGGTGAATGTCTGCCTTGCACCAAAAACCTCCTCATGGGATCAGATGTCCTCCCGATGGCAACAGGTATTATACTCTATCTTTGAACGACAAACTTTAAATTTTTCTGAGATAGTGTTTATGGAACTAAAGGATCTGGCCTTGAAACCTGTGGCAAACAGATGGATATTATATCCCAGGTTTCTCATGGCCATAATTTTAACACAGCTAAAATCAGACGGCCTTGTTGGCCTTGGAGTCCCTGCTCCGGCTGTATTGCCTGAAGTATACTCCAGGCACAACTCTGACCCTACAATGAAAGGGGCTGCCCGGCTGCTCAAACCCAAGCAGCGGGAACCCACAGCCTCCACTTCCAGATCCAAAGTCCCCACCAAACCCAAAACCAAAAAGCCCAAAAAGGCTACTCAGGGAGATGAGTCCCCTGAGGATGCCCCTGTAACACCAATACAGGAAACACTTACTGGTTCTAACCCCCCAGTAGTGTCCAAGACTCCACCAACCCTAGCCGCTCAGGCATCCTCTCAACAGGATCCTGATGCAACCATAATTGGGGATACCACAATGCTGGAACCTATCTCAATTGAGAAGGTTACCATTGAAGAGCACCAGTCACCCCGGGTGCAATCTGCTTCAAACCTATCTCCAAATGCAACCGCCCCTCAAAGCCCAACATTTATTGTTGCACAAGTGTTGAGTCAGCTGCATTCCTCTCCTCCTCCCCAGACACCAATTACAATGGGGAGAACCTCAACAGCTGAGGAAGAGGACCAAAATGCTGCTGATAACCCACAGCACAGGGGTTATAATGTTCAATCTCCCCGTGTAGAGGAGGAGGTTAGAACATCTGGTGAGGCTGCCACTTCTACTGATTCAGCAAATGAACAGGATGAAGTTGGTAACATCTCTAAGACCTCACCAGAGGCAACTGCCGATGAAGGACTCAGTCCTGAGGCAGGAAGTCCCCAGAACCAAGAACAAGGGGCACATGCTACAACTGATCTACACTCAGGGCATGTACATCCTGATTCAATCAGGAGGTCAGGTGATTCAGCAAAGACTGATGATGACCTGGGCTTTTTCTACGATGTCTTAGCCCATAACACAATCCTTGAGGCTGAGGTGAGCAGACTCAAAGAACTGCTTGCCAAAATGTCTCAGGATCAAAGTCCATCTGCCCCAATAAACCCACAGATGGCACCTTCATCTGAAGGTTCCCAAACACTCCGCCACTTCACTCAACTGAGCCACCAGCCACTGTTGTTGGCACCACCTCTCAGGGACAGAACCCCTCTGAGCAGATGGTTGCTACATTTCAAAATTCCTTACCTCTCATCACTCCCATCATCAATGAGATTGTGCATAAAGCCATTGATGAGAGGATCTCCTCAATCTAAAAACACTTGTTGATGATGCTGTGCAAAAGAAGCTTTCTGCCATTCAAACCCCTGAACCCAATGCACCCAAAAAGGGGGAGTCTAAGGCAGTGAAAGAAAGAAAGAGAAAGAGAGTGGAAGAGGAGAAACAACAAGAAAAAGAACAGGAAAAACAGCTGATCACATACAAGAGAAAGAAAAGTGCTGAAACTCAAAAGCCTGATGAAGAGAAATCATTGGAAGATCTGATTAAAGAAGCTGATGAAGCTCACAGCAGATCAATGGACAGAATAATAGATCAACTCTTCAGACAGGGCTTTGATACAGCCACATTAGACACTGAGATCAGAAGGCTGGAGATTAATGAGATACAAGAAAGATGGGCCAGTTATAGTGTGATGGAAAGGGAGAGGTTGGAGATAATGATCAGGTTTATTGCAAAATACTTGGGAAGATCATTAATTGAGATTAAATCATGGACCAGAGACAGTATTCTGGCAATAACCACCAGAATCTGTGCTTCTGAAGAATTCAATAAGGGGTTGATTATAGAAGCCTTAGACGAAGCAGGTGCTGGGAAGAGAACTGATATGGCCAAGCTTTCCAAAGCCAAACTCACCATAAAAATGCTAGATCAGCCTTCCCAAACTCCCTCTCAAAAACAACCAACCCCACAACTCTCCAAATCAACTCAACCCTCAAAACCAACTCCCTTACCCCAAAAACCACCTCAAACCACATCCAGTGATGCACCCAGAAGGAGGAGAAGGGTGTTGAGGATGGTAGAAGAAGAAGAAGAAGATGATGAAGAAGATAGTCTGCCAATCTCTGCTGTTCTAAAATTACCTGAGCCCAGAAGTCAACAAATGATCACACCAGACTTTCAGAGGCAAATGGTGAAAGTTAAGATTGAAGAAGAAGAACAGCAGAAACAGCACGATGAGCAACTTTTGAAGATGATTGACAAAGAGTTTCCTCAGTCATCATCTATACAAGCCATGAAGAAACACGCTCAAAGGCTGTATGCTCTCAGGTATACCTTTCAATATCAAAAGGAGAGAGTAAGGATTTGGCCAGACCCCAGGGTTAGTTCTAGAATTCATAAGAAATCCATACCAAGTAGATACAATGGCCAAGTGAGAAAGACCATAGATGCTGCTATTATGTTGGCCATTGTAGTCTCACCCTGGGAAATACTTGAAGACTTCAAGAGAGCCTACAAGTCAAAGATGACCCCTCAAACTCTAATGGAGAACAAAATGGTCAAGAAGGGGTTGTTATACAAGAGGCTTGAAGAGATCAAGAAAAATGAACTCCAGTTGTTATTAGAAGGGACTCACCCAGATGAATTTGCTTACAGAGAGATAACAACTGTTGAGTTGAAAAATGGAAAGACGATAAAGTACTTATCAGAGTACTATGGCCCAGAGTTCTTCTTCGAAGGAGAAGCAGAAGAACTCACTAAGGAGGAACAAGTTGTTCTCCTTGAGGCCTACGTCAGAGAGTCTTATAGACTCATCAATGGGAAGTAGGTTTCTGTGTCCAGTTCCCCAAGACAGAGTTCCCTTCCATCCTTTGACATTCACATCTACTGAAACCTGTTCCCTGGCCTGTGCTTATCCGATATCTCTAAAGCTGATCAAGAGAGTATTTCTGCCAAGAATAAGTGGGACCTCAATAAGCTTAAAGGTTTTGGCTGCATTGGTTCAGGGGGAGTTTGTTGGACCAAAAGAACCAATGAGCCTGATCAGAAAAACCTTTAAGTCCCACGGACATTACAACAACTGAAGTAGTCTGCAACAGCTGAAGACATCAGCTGATAACAAGGTCTGAAGACAAAGTCTGAAGCTAAAGAGCTGAAGACAAAGTCTGAAGCTAAAGAGCTGAAGACAAAGTCTGAAGCTAAAGAGCTGAAGACAAAGTCTGAAGTGAAAGAGCTGAAGACAAAGTCTGAAGACAAAGTCTGAAGCTAAAGAGCTGAAGACAAAGTCTGAAGTGAAAGAGCTAAAGACAAAGTCTGAAGTGAAAGAGCTGAAGACAAAGTCTGAAGACAAAAGCTGAAGACAAAGACTGAAGACCAAGTTTCAGATGATTGTCACAACAGCTGAAGAAGACCTCTTCAGTAGTTGTGATGGTTTCCTTTCAGTAGTTGTATTTTCTTTTGTGTACTTGTAGTTTCAGTAGTTTTATGTTTCTTCGTGTACTTAGAATACTCTGAGATGTTCTCAGTTGTTGTGAACATTCTCAGCAGTTTGCTTACTTTCAGTAGTTTGTAATAATTCTGTTAGACGTCACTATCAAGTGACATCAGCAGACGTCACATTCCTATATATAAGGAATGCTGACCTAATTGTAATCGGTGCAGCTTAGAAAAACCTAGCAGCCGCCATACCGAAGCATGTGTGCATGAATGTTATTATCCCTTTGCAGAAAACCCTATTTCTATATAACCGTGTACTGTTCCATTGAATATTTATTGTGTTCTTGCTATATTTGCTTAATTCTTGCTCTAATTCCGCTGTGATTCAACTCTAATTGATCAAACTTAGATCACTGATCCTGACAGAATTGATATGGCCAAGCTTTCCAAAGCCAAACTTACCACAAAAATGCTAGATCAGCCTTCCCAAACTCCCACTCAAAAACAACCAACCCCACAACTCTCCAAACCAATCCCTAAACCTAAACTTACCAACTCAACCCTCAAAACCAACTCCCTTACCCCAAAAACCACCTCAAACCACATCCAATGATGCACCCAGAAGGAGGAGAAGGGTGTTGAGGATGGAAGAAGAAGAAGAAGATGATAATGAAGAAGACAGTCTGCCAATCTCTGCTGTTCTAAAATACCTGAGCCCAGAAGTCAACAAATGATCACACCAGACTTTCAGAGGCAAATGGTGAAAGTTAAGATTAAAGAAGAATAACAGCAGAAACAGCACGATGAGCAACTTTTGAAGATGGTTGACAAAGAGTTTCCTCAGTCATCATCTATACAAGCCATGAAGAAACACGCTCAAAGGCTGTATGCTCTCAGGCATACCTTTCAATATCAAAAGGAGAGAGTAAGGATTTGGCCAGACCCCAGGGTTAGTTCTAGAATTCATAAGAAATCCATACCAAGTAGATACAATGGCCAAGTGAGAAAGACCATAGATGTTGTTACTATGTTGGCCATTGTAGTCTCACCCTGGGAGATACTTGAAGACTTCAAGAGAGCCTACAAGTCAAAGATGACCCCTCAAACTCTAATGGAGAACAAAATGGTCAAGAAGGGGTTGTTATACAAGAGGCTTGAAGAGATCAAGAAAAATGAACTCCAATTGTTATTAGAAGGGACTCACCCAGATGAATTTGCTTACAGAGAGATAACAACTGTTGAGTTGAAAAATGGAAAGACAGTAAAGTACCTATCAGAGTACTATGGCCCAGAGTTCTTCTTCGAAGGAGAAGCAGAAGAACTCACTAAGGAGGAACAAGTTGTTCTCCTTGAGGCCTACGTCAGAGAGTCTTATAGACTCATCAATGGGAAGTAGGTTTGATGGTTGGGATAACAGCTCTGTGTCCAGTTCCCCAAGATAGAGTTCCCTTCCATCCTTTGACATTCACATCTACTGAAACCTGTTCCCTGGCCTGTGCTTATCTGATATCTCTGAAGCTGATCAAGAGAGCATTTCTGCCAAGAATAAGTGGGACCTCAATAAGCTTAAAGGTTTTGGCTGCATTGGTTCAGGGGGAGTTTGTTGGACCAAAAGAACCAATGAGCCTGATCAGAAAAACCTTTAAGTCCCACAGACATTACAACAACTGAAGTAGTCTGCAACAGCTGAAGACATCAACTAATAACAAGGTCTGAAGACAAAGCCTGAAGTGAAAGAGCTGAAGACAAAGTCTGAAGTGAAAAAGCTGAAGACAAAGTCTGAAGATAAAGAACTGAAGACAAAGTCTGAAGACAAAAGCTGAAGACAAAGACTGAAGACCAAGTTTCAGATGTTGTCACAACAGCTGAAGAAGACCTCTTCAGTAGTTGTGATGGTCTCCTTTCAGTAGTTATATTTTCCTTTCAAATCTTTTGTAATCAGTAGTTTTATGTTTCTTGTAATCAGTACTTGTAGTTTCAGTAGTTTTAGTTTCATCTTGTACTTAGCATACTCTGAGATGTTCTCAGTTGTTGTGAACATTCTCAGTAGTTTGCTTACTTTCAGTTGTTTGTAATAATTCTGTTAATGTCACTATCAAGTGACATCAGCAGACGTCACATTCTTTTATATAAGGAATGTTGACCTAATTGTAAGGTGCGAAGCTTAGCGGCTGACATACCGAAGCATTTGTGCATGAATGATATTATCCCTTTTGCAGAAAACCCTCTTTCTTTATAACCGTGTACTGTTCCATTGAATATCTATTGTGTTCTTGCTATATTTGTCTAATTCTTGTTCTAATTCCGCTGCAATTCAACTCTAATTGATCAAACTTAGATCGTTGATCCTGTCACACCCCAACCTTAACGGTGGAAACATTGAGATGTGAGGGTTAAGATTGTTCAATGCCACACAACATTATTTTAAAGTGTAAATAAGATTAAACATACGGATTAAAAATGTAATATACAAACAAAGTCTCAACATAACCAATTAAGCATAAACCATGCATAAGATTCCAAGTCTAAAAGATCTCAGTTATTTAATCTAGGTCCATCCCTTGATGATTTCAACACTTCAAAGATTAAACAAGCCGGGGCATTTCCTGAAACATATTAGAAAATAAGGTCAACATATGAAATGTTGGTGAGTTCTCATAAGTTTATACATACATACATAGACTTTAAGAATAGCAATTCAAATCATAAGTTATGAGACATGCAAAATATATTGATAGTTCTACGATACAATCAAATCTTGACAAGATATGTGCACAATAAGATATACGATTAGCTAAGTGTACTTGGTTCCCGTGATGAACAAGAATACGTCATCAGGAGCCGGCAATAAACTCGGCTTTAGCACCAAATAGGTTTGTCAGGCCCATAGATCTATGACGTCGCTAGGCTAGCAATAGTTAATGATTGTCATATCAAAGAGCCTATCACATAATATTCACATAAGTCTCAAGAAACCATGATAAAAACATTTAAATTGAATTGCATGTGCTTTACAAGTCTATAAACGATTTTTACAAGTGTACTTTATAAGATAACATGTTTCACCCAAAAATGTATGAAATGAAGTAAGAAAAGGGATATGAGAAACTCACATGATCTAAGATGTGATTCGAATAAATATAATGCTAGATTAGACACTAATAGTTTCCTCAAGCTTAACCTAATAATGGTGTCCTTAAATTAGAATAATAATAATAGATATAAAGACTGAATATTAATTAAGGTTTCATTTGGAATTTGAGGTTTAACAGTTAGCTTGAGATATGATAGGATTCGAAAGTATTAATGAGTAATTGTTTGAAAAAGACTTATTTAAATATTTAATTTATAAAGATTTATAAGAGAGACTACGAATATTAAAATATGAAAAATAATTAGATTTAGTAATTAATTATTTAAAATTGCATTAGTAATAAGTCTTGATTTAAAAATAAGTTCAAGATAATATATTTGTAGTGTCTTTATAAAACATTTAATCCCTTAAAAATAAAGAAAATAAAAGAAGGAAAATAATGATTTCTGGAATAATATTAGTTAACAAAGTAATTTATATATTAATATAATAATGTATTAAGAATTTTCTGGATTAAAAAAAATAAAAAAATGATTAAAAAGGTTTTGGGGTGCTCGAGGTTTGAACTCGGGTCTCCTGTGTGTTGGTGTTGCCTTCTGACCAGTGAACCAAGGCCTTAAGATTGGTTTAATGTTGGTGCGCGATTTATAAAAACAAGATTAACACGTTTTCCCCAAAATTTATGAACCCTAGCTTCGGTTCAATCCAATTGAATATCAAAATGCGTATGTTAATCCAAATTGGTTTAGGGCTTTTAATCCCATGTATAAACGAGTTTGTATATGTGTTAAATTTACCTGGATTGTAGTCTATTTGATGTAAACTAGAAGAACAAGTTCGAGCGGGTTACGATGGATAATGGCAATCAACAGTGGTGTGTTGTGTGATTTTCATGAAATTGAGGTTACAGAGGATTGAAAGAGATCAAATGGAACATACAGAGCTGCTTATAAAGGTTCAATTTTCATTGTTTCAAACCGAACGACTTCAATGTACCGTTCGACTGTTTCGGTTTGATTCAAGAGTTACAACCTGGTTTTTAAAGCTAATTAGATGCACACTTGAATTACTCATGATGATAATGAACGTTTTTGAGCTTTTAATTAGATTAATTTGCTCTGTCTCAACTAATTTTCGGTTTGAGTTTGACCGAATTGTTTTTGGTTCGAGAGATCATGAGAAATGGTGGTTTTCATTCGAATTAAAGCATGCTGAAAGTTCGAAACAGTTGTACGAAGGTCGGGGAGCGGTTAATTAGCTTTACAAGTGCTTAGTTTTTGTGTTAAAAGACCGCCGGAGTTTGGCCGGAGTTTAGCCGGGAAAAAAAAAAGACTGACAGGGGGGCTGGTTTGGGTTGTTTTAAAATAATTACAGTTAGGTCCCTGTGGTTTCAAACTTAACATATTATGTATAAAGCTTTTAATTAAAGTTTTACAAATAACAATTTTTACCCAAATTTTATAAAGACTCTTATTTTTTTCAATAAATCAATTCATTTTTTTAAGAATCTTTATACTTTATAAATCTTGTGAAAACTTGAACTACTTAATTTAATTTAATAATTAAAGCTCGTAATGAACATTAAATCTTTATAAATTTATAAAAGTTTAATTGATAAATTATAAAGTTATATTAAATTGTTATAAATTGAGCAATTAGCATAATAATTGTATTTGAAACACCAACATAAATAAATGATTTAATTAACAAATTTGATTTTCATGATTGACTCAAATGGGTTCGGGTTCGGATTTTCAACATGGGTCAAATGTCACAATGGGTTTAGTGTAAATGATATGATTCTCAAAGTGATAGACCCAATCCGGACAGTCTTCTTCGTTGAGAAGTCGAGGACGCTTCGTGCTAGTTCCGATCTCATTGTCGTGATTAAGAGTAGCAGTGATGTGCTTCAGATTTACCAATTTTCTCACTTAGAAATCAGACTTCATAAAAATTCTTCAAACTTGTACTTTTCACGTGAATGACCAAGTTCTCACGCGAAATCACACAAACTTTTCACGCAGAAAGTTCTGAAACTGACTTTGCGAAAACCACAACTTATCCCGTTGAGAAGAATCTTCTGTAACAAACTTTTCAACAAACTCTTGCAAAAACTTCTACTTCTCGCACGAAATCAAACTTTTTGCAAAAATTCACAAACTTTTCGCCTGATCCATTTCTTCAATTTTGAACATTTTCAGCTTCAATTTTTCATCAAATTGATTAAAATTTGATTAATTTAGTGTTTAATTAGTGATTTAGGTTCAATTAAGATCCTAATTGTCTCTAATTGATTCAATTAAGTTCGATTAATCTCCAAAACACCATCCAATTCTTCGAACACCACACAAATCAGTCTTAACATCTTTAAATCTAATCAAATTTTGCTGAAATCAATTAGATCTTCAAATATCAAGTAACTCAAGACCCACGAACTCTTCAAATCACAAACTTCAATCTTCAAATCAATCAATCTAGAGCAACAAGGCTCTGATACCAATTGTAAGGATCAATATAATACAAAGATCGATCTCGTAATAAAAATGCAAAATGTTAACATTACGGAAAAGATTGAATATCAAACACAAGATGTAAATAACTTTGGTTGTATTGTTCTCTGGTTTTAGACAAATTACAGTAGGTGTGAAAATCAAGAAATGAGACAAAAGCTTACAAATTACATTACAAAACTTCTATATATACTAAACTAGAAGTTCTAACGCGAATCACTAATTCTCACGTGACTTGATGTTTTCGCGCGAGAAGCAAGTTTTCGCGCGGCGACTTGGACTTGTCGCTTGACTTGATATTCTTTATCTTGATTTGATTTCCCGAGCCTCTAGGTTTAATCCTTACAATTTTATGAATAAACAACTAACAATATGTTTCTTATTTATAGTATTAAACAGGAAAGAGAGGAGGGATCCCTTAAGAATCCTTTCAAATTATGATAACTAATTAACTATCATCCTAAGATGGAAAAAATATAAATGAAACAAGTTAAGATCATGCATCAAATACAATTATCTATATATCTATAATATTAAGGTAATATACTCACTTTCTCAAAAGTTTTACCCTTTTTTTAAACACCTCACCCATTTTTTTAAAACATAATAAACTATTTATAAAATTTTATCTTTTATATAAAGTACACCATAGAGCACTCTTATGTTTTTAATTCAGGTATAATTTGCTATATGTGGTATAAGGTTAAAATCTTTGTAGAAACACTTTTAATTACAAAACCATTGGTTTACACCAATGGAATTACGAACCATTGACTTATATAAATGTTAACTAAAGCTGTTGATATTTAGTTTTTTTCATAATTTACATTTATGTAAATAATGGTTCTTATATATATATATATATATATATATATATATATATATATATATATATATATATATATATATATATATATATATATATATATACATACATATTATATATATATATATACACATATTATATATATATGTATGTATGTATGTATAAACCATTTTATATTTGAAAACTAAGAAAATCTTTAATCCACCGTTGATTTGTGTGATCAATGTTTGAGATCATACAATGAAAGATTGTAAATACAAGTTTTAAGGATTATATTTAAAAGCTCTAGGGTTATTTTAGGAAGAATAAAATTTGTTTGACTTGAACAATTTATAGTAAATAATATATCCTAGAATCAGGTATTCTCTTTCCTATTTCACATCATTTATCTTATGTTTTTATCATTATTTATTTTATTATAATTAAAAACTTAGAAGAAAAGATTTGAAAAAAAAAGATGACAAAAGCAGACTAAATAATCAATTCATATTTTGCAATGTTTCAAATATGTTTACATTTATTTAACCCGCATGCTTACGTATATGTAAGAATAAGCTTACGTATATGCATAGAAGTATGAAAATATAACATGAGATCGAAGCAAGGCTAGCAACAAATGAGATGTAACAATACCCCTATCCAAAATCACCAAAAAAAATCTTCAAAATCAATTAAAACTTACCATCAACAACGTAATTTTACATACGTAACAAGAGTTGATCAAAATAAAAAATAGGACTTTCTCCATATACATAAAATAAAAGAACTAAATGAAAATAAATATATATAATATATATTTTACATATGTTATAACAATGTTACGTATATGTATTAGTAGTGTTAGGTATATGTAAAAGCAATGTTACGTATATCTAACGACGTTACTAAGTGTTCGTCTTGTTTAATTTGTTCTTCATGACTTAGATACCCTTTATCCATCCGGTTGATCTTCATCTTCATAGCATTCAAACTTACAAGACAGCGTATTTTTTACATATGTAACAAGAGTTGATCAAATAAAAAAATGGGACTCTCTCCAAATACATAAAATATAAGAATTACAAGATAATAATTATATATTTTACATATGTAACAGTAATGTTACATATATGTATTAGTAGTGTTATGTATATATAAAAGCAATGTTATGTATATGTAACGACAGTACTAAGTGTTCGTCTTATTTAATTTGTTCTTCGTGACCTAGAACTTCATAGTTTAGTATAAATAGTTGTTAGTTGATGTAATTTAGTAAGCTTTTGTCATTTCCTGATTTCATATGTACTTTGTATCTTTCAAATTAGAGAGTAATAGAAATTGAAGTTTATTTACACTTGTGTTCATCTTTTGCTTATTATATCTTCTTACCGTGATGATTACATTCCATATTCTTGTCATGAGATTGATCTGTTTCATAAAGTGTTGATCCTTACAATTGGTATCAGACTTTGGTATGCTCTAGATCGATCGATTTGTAGATTGAAGGGTGTTTTTTGAAGTGTTCTTAAGCTTTGAATTACTAACCTTTAAAGATCTACTTGATTTCTATTTGAAGATTTTGAAAGCTATTTTGTTGGTGATTGAAGATTTGATGATGTCCATGTGATTAAGCAAGCTAAATTGAATCAATTTGAGACATTTAGGTTCAAAAATTAAACCAAAATCCCTAATTCAAAGCTTAATTAATCAATTTTAAACAATTTGGTGGAAGATTGAAGTTGGAATCAACAAAATTGGGATGAAAATGAATTAGGCGAGAATTGCTAATCGTAAGCGAAAAGCTCCTATTCACGCGAGAAGTTTGTAATTCAAAAAGTTTGTTGAGAAGTTTGTTACAAAAGATTCCTTTCACAAGAGAAGTTTAATTTTCACAAAATTAAGTTAGAAAACTAACCGCGTGAAAAGTTTGGTGATTGTTCGCGTGAGAACTCTGATCTTCGCGTGAAAACTTCAAGTTTGAAAATTTATTGAAAAGTTTGATTTTTGATTTTCAAGATGGCTAATCTGAAGCACATCACTGCTACTCTCAATGTCGACAATGAGATTGGTACAAGCACAAAACCTCCTAGACTTCTTAGCGAAGAGGATTATCCCGACTAGGTTTATCGCGTCGAGAATCATGTTATTTACACCGAACCCCGGATGATGCGGTCAATCAAACAAGGTCCGCATATCCCTGTGTATAAAAATGATAAAGGAGAGTTGGTGCCTAACCCGGAACATCTCTGGGATGAGGAAGACTTGAAGAAACTTAAGCTTGATGACAAAGCATATGTTGCCATTACCACGGCACTTACTACTGATATTGCACAAAAGTTCAAGGATTACAGAAAAGCTAAAAATTTGTGAGATGCGATGGAGGAGCAGATAATAGGGAATAAAGATGTGAGGGAAAGCCGAAAGGACATGTTAAACCAAGAGTTTAATATGTTTAACCACGTACTTGGTGAAACTTTGGAGGTTGAAATGTCCAGATTTGTTAAGCTAATAACGAAGATGAAGAGTGCTGGAATTATCTTGGACAATATTTCTGTAAAAAAAAAGTTGTTGAACTCTTTACCATACAGCTGGAACAATAACTGCACTACCATTAAGAGAACTAAGGATCTATTCACCTTGTCCATCAATGATCTAATTTCAACCATCAAGTCATATGAAATGGATGACAAGCTGAGAGTTGCTAATTACATTAACACAATGAGAGCTGAAGTATCAGCATTATATGCAAAAATGGCTACTAATCCCAATTATTATGTTAGCTATTCCCAGTTGTGTCAACAGCAAGTACCCAATTCTATTAACCCAAATGTCAAGGATCCATCCATGACACAGTTTCAAGCCTCTCCTCAAAACCATTACAATCCAGTACAATCTCAATCACAACCTAAGATTTATCCACACAGTCAATCCTCTCAACCCACACAACAAGCATTTGTTGTAAATTCCCACCCAAACGAGCAAACCATTCAAATATCTGAAGAGCATCTGGCTCTGTTCACCACTTTCATGAACAACTATGAAGCTTTCATAGCCGAAAGACTCAGTGCACCCAACATCTTAGTTGATGACTTACAACAAGTTAATCCTGATGATGTTGAAGAAAATTATATCAAGTATCAGATGGCTATGATGGTGTATCAGGCAAAGAATTTTGCTAAAAGAACAGGGAGAAAGATGTTTGGTCTAAACAGCTCGAGCAAGATTGGGTTTGATAAATCAAGTTTGAGATGTTATAATTATGATAAACCTGGTCACTTTGCAAGAGAATGTACTTAGGGAAGGACAAATCAAACTGATAGTGGAAAGAAGATGGTGACTGTGGAGGTTGAAACAAAGGGAGATAAACCAAGTACTTCAAACAACAAAGCCCTGGTTTCTTAGACAAATGAAGAATACGATTGGTTTTACCAGATGGAGATTCTAGATATCAAACTGTCTACTGCTTTGTTAGCTTAAATTCAAACTGCTAAAGACCATGTTGATGAAAATATAGTTGCTAGGTTTGTGTCTGATGACTTGATGAAGGGAATTTTTACTGAAGAAGTATGTGAGAATGTTGAAAAGGTGCTAAAAGAAGAAGCTATTGAGATTACTCCAGCTCAATTAAAAGTGACTGTAGAAGGAAAGAAAGAAGTTGAAGAAGAAGCTTTTGAGTTTACTCCAACTAAAGATGAAAAGACTATGAATGCTGTTGAGAAAACTCCGGCAATTGCTTGTGATGACATTGTCAATGCTGTTGAGATTACTCTGGCACCCAAAGCAGAAGATGTGACACCCCATATTTTCAGGTTAACACCGTTACCGCTATCTAACTTCGCTCTGATATTTGCTTTAAAGTAAATCAATTTATTATTATTATGAATAATTAAATCCAAACCTAACTAAACCTAATTAACCCAAACTACAACTCAAGTAAACTTAAGGGACTAGATGTGGCAAGATTTCAAATATGAATTCATTAACCACCCACACTGCCGTAAACCTCACCCTCATTCATTCTCCTTTGTTCTTTTACGAAACCCTAGAGCCACCATTCGAACTGCTTTCTGCGGTCGACCACCAGCCGTGAGCAACCATCTTCGACAGCCTCCTTCACCTCAAGTTCGGCTCTCGGCGGCCATCTTGTCCTCACGGTTTCCTTAACCAGAGACGTCTCTTCCGTGGTGGCCCTTTTCCTCGGTTGTCAAGACACCCGCAATCTTTTGAAGAACCGATCGAACGACGGTCGCAAACGATGATCAACGTAACTCTTCATCTTGTTTGGTAAGATTACCCGACCCATACTCACATTTGTATCGTTTTGGTTCCGTTTTGAGTTTCGGTTTCGACCTAGTTCATTACGAGCGCGACCTATTTGGGTCACGATTTGGCCGCGTGGGGTACTTACGTGGATGCATGGTTACGGGGTGTTCTTGTGTTTCGGTTATGTGTAGGTGTCGTGTGTATGTGTGTGCGGTTTGGGGTGTGTGCATTGTGAGGGTGCAAGGCTTAGTTACACGATGGGTGGTGGTATGCTTCTGTTGTGTGTTTGTTATGCGATGTATGCTTGATTTGTTGTAGTTTTGGGTGTATTGCATGTGTGTTTCTTTTCTGCCTAGTGTGTGCGTATATTAGTGTGGGCGTGTGGGTATGTAATATGTGTGTATATATGCGTGGGTGTGTGGGTAATTCTGCTGCATCGTGTATGTATGTTTGCTTCTGCGTGAGTTGATATGTGTTCACCCATATATGTGCTAGTGTATGTATATATCCATGCGTATGCCCTGTTGTGTGTTTATATTTATTATAGTGGGGTTTATGAAGAAGGTGCTGGTGAATGTGTACATACATTATATTTTATGCTTGTATGTTTATGGTATGTGTGTGCACATGACTATGTGTTATGAATATATTTATATATTATTACATGCATCTGTTTGAGTTGTAAATAAATATTAGTGCATGTATGTGTTGTGTGTTAATAATTATTGGAATGTGAATGTACGTGTAGATGTGTGATTTAGGCATTATATATATATATATATATATATATATATATATATATATATATATATATATATATATATATATAGACACTTGAGAGATGTGGGTAGTTTGCATATTATATTATATATCTGTATTAAATGGATGCGGACTAACATACATATTGTATATGTGTGTTAAATGTGTTATATATATATATATATATATATATATATATATATATATATATATATATATATATATATATATATATATATATATATATATATATATATATTACCGTATATGGGTTACTTATGAATTAATATGCATTATGGCGCGTAGTTTGGGTACATATCATGGCTAATAGTTTCATGTAATATTATTAGTGTGGATTTATTGTTTATATAATTTAAATATTTAAATGATACATTTATACATTATATCTGGATTTAGTGCATTAAAGGTGATTTGATATATGGTTGTGCTTGCTTGGGAATGGGGGAAGTGTTTATGGGTTCCACCATAACCGAGTCTGAAACACGAAACCCTACAATCATTTGGTTTATAATTAATAATTAATACTAATTATATATTAACTGAAATTCAGGTTATTCGAAAACGTATTTACTTGCTCTCTGTATTATCTCTTGTATTGTGCTTATAAGGTGAGTTTACAGCCCCACTTTACTTACAATTCTTTTTAGGGGAAAGAAACTTGTTCCTTTTAAAAGTTCTTTCATTGATCAGTATTACTGTAATTATCGCATAATTACTAGTGTTATACCAATTTAAGTTCTCACATTTCGAATCGTTAATGTATGTTTTTAGCGAGGTAATTCTGAGTAGATCTACTAGGTTTGACAAACCCCACCCGGGCTAGTCGCGCTAGCACGACTGCATGTCAAATGGGTGTTTAATTGACCTAATTTCTGTTACTGTGGTCTGGTATCTACAACCGAGGCCTTCATTTACATTGTCAGCTTCGGTTGCGAACTTCATACACTATGTAACTTGTTAGGTAGACTAGCTATCTACTGATATTACTTTATTTACTGTATCGGCTACTGTTATATTCTGTTATCAAAACCCGTGAGCTCACCAACCTTGTGTTGACACTTTACCATGTTTCTTTTAGGTTCACAAGATGCGCACGATTAGAAACATCTCATTCATGCATTTACCATCATATGGGTCGAATGAAACATTTACATTTTCTATGAACTTTATTTAATTGGTTTGCGCGTGTTACGCCATTTTAAATTAAGATTGATTATGCTTCCGTAACTATTCTTAAGTTTACGTTATTAACTCTGTTTTTGAGAATTTCAAACGTTAACGAACAATTATTTTTTGTAATTGTTGTGTCGTTTGGTGTAATAGTGGCTGAGATCCTGGTATGTCACACGCCTAACAATAATACCCCATTGGTGGAAATTAAGGGTGTGATAGAAGAAAAGAAGGAACTGAAAGCCTTCATGGTAAATGTCACACCTGACGAGAAGAGCAAGCAAGAAAAGACCGTAGAGGTACATACTAATCTTTGTTCAAATACATGTATAGAAAAGGTTCAAAGATACAGAGTTCACAACAAACGCTTGATTTTAGAAGTTGAAAAACTTCAATATCAAGCTCGTAAATATAAAAATGATAAGAAGATTTTTAAAGAAAAAACAGAAGGATTAAACAAATCGATTTATTAATCAAAATTGAATATTCATGATAAAAATTGTAACATAAAAGATTTGACAACATATAACAATAAACTATCTTTAGAAATTAATAAACTTAACAGTGAACTCTTATCTGCAAAATTAACTGTTGAAAATTTTGAGCTAGCGTTAAATATGGTTAAAGGTATAATCAAGTCTCAAATGACTCAGAAAATTAATGGTGGTAAAAGTGGAGTTGGATATTCTAACATAGTACCACCAAATAATCATGATTATACATGTTTACCTTCATCAACTACTACTTTAGATGAAGAGACCTATGGATTAGGTTTTCAACCAAAGTCAGACTTAACAACTCCGGTCAATGTTTCACTAACTATTGACCCTGTCATAAAAATTGAAATTAAATTGCAAAAAGTGTGAAGAAAAAACGGTTGGTTGAAGATTGGGAAATTGAGGATGAAATAGATTTGAAGGAAAATAAAAGTTGTAATGAAAAATCTTCGTGTAACTCATCGTCAATTATCAATGAACTTTCAGATTTTTTTTATTTCTACAAATGTCTGTTCACAAATATCTAACAAATAAAAGAAATTGAAATCAAAGATAGATTATAAGGAAAATAAAAGAAAATGAGTCACAACATCAGTATCTGACTTGAAACTGATTTCAAAAAAAATTATTTCAAAAGGCAACATTGTTAAGGAAGATCACATTTTTAAAGAAACCAATGACAGTTTCTTTAAAATAAATCTCCTATTATTGCTAACTCTATAAAACAAGATGTTTGTAGATCAGGTATCAAAGACACTGGTCACATTCCAGTACCTTCAACTCAAAAGGTTAAAGCAACAGTTCATGCCTCATCGGCTTCAGATATGAATCAAAAAGTTAGGAACGATACCTCAATTCTTCTGGAATCATCTAGAACAACTCTTAATGAAAGAGAGAAAAGAGAGAATGTTAAAGAATCACAAGGCCAAATAAATATTAAAGCCAGATTCTATGATAACTGTGGAAGTTATTATAAACAGTTTGTGAGAAATACATAAGAATCAAATACATATCATAGAATGTGTTGTTATGTATGTGACAAGCCAAATCATAGGGCTAGAAATTGCATCAATAACATCCACTTTCAAGCAAATAAAAATTTCACAATTCAATTTCAAATAATAGAAAACAATTCTTTTTAAATGCCAAAATCAAAAGGAATACAAATCAGTCAAATTCCTTTGTTGATAAAAAAATGATCAAATCAAAATAGATTTGAATAAAAAAAATTCAAACAATAAATCTTTACTTGTTGATGATAGCAATTTTACTCCAATTCAGATCACTTTAAGAAAAATAGTTACATTACTGAATATTATCTGTCATGATCAAAAGACAAACAATATAAACTTCCTCATAAACCAGTTGCTCATACCAAAATTGAGTCCATCCTTCAACTGTTACACATGGATTTATTTGGTCCAGTTAGTGTTTTGATTTTAGGACGTCATGCATACTGCTTGGTTATTACTGATGATTTTTCCAGATTTATATGGGTTTTTGTTTTAGCAACCAAAGATGAGACACCTCACCTATTGATAAAGTTCATGACCCTAGTGGAGAATCAGACAGACAAAACCATCAAGTGCATTCAAAGTGATAATGGAATAGAGTTTTGCAATCATACTCTGAATGAATTTTGTGATACTAAAGGGATAGCTAAACAATTCAGTTCTGCGGGAACTCCACAACAAAATTCAGTTGCTGAAAGACGAAACAAAACTTTAATTGAAGCTTTCAGAACAATGTTATCAGCAGCCAAATTACCGTCATTCTTTTGGGCTGAAGCTATTAACACTGCATGTTATGTTCAGAATCATGTGTTAATCAACAAACAACAAAATATGACTCCTTATGAAATCTTTTTCAAACATAGACCCAAAATCAAATATTTTAAAACATTTAGATGTTGTTGTAATTTGTTAAACACATCTGATTCTATATTACACGTTAGGTGAAATTCAAAGCCTGGACCAGAGTTTATCTGGAAACGCGAAGATCAGATGAAAAAGAAGTACCCGTAACTGTTCAAAGATCAGGCATCCACTTCTTAAGGTATCATTCTCAAGATATCTTTTCTTTTAAATTTCAAGACGAAATTCCCTTCAACAAGGGGATGATGTCACAACTGAGAAGTTCCAAAATCCTTTATTTTTGAGTTTTCGAGTTGTTTTCTGAATCCTCGGAAAAACCCTACTCCTTGTGCTTTGCAGATCATTGAATCTGGTGTTCTTCGTAATCTGATGTTCTAATTTTCGGGACGAAAATTCCTTCAACAAGGGGATAATATGACACCCCATATTTTCAGGTTAACACTGTAACCGCTATCTAACTTCGCTCCGATATTTTCTTTAAAGTAAATCAATTTTATTATTATTATGAATAATTAAATCCAAACCTAACTAAACCTAATTAACCCAAACTACAACTCAAGTAAACTTGAGGGACTAGATGTGGCAAGATTTCAAATACGAATTCATTAAGCACCCACCCTGCCGTAAACCTCACCCTCATTCATTCTCCTTTGTTCTTTTACGAAACCCTAGAGCCTCCATTCGAACTGCTTTCTGCCGTCGACCACCAGCCGTGAGCAACCACCTTCGACAGCCTCCTTCACCTCTCGTTTGGCTCTCGGCGGCTCTCTTGTCCTCACAGTTTCCTTCACCGGAGACGTCTCTTCCGTGGTGGCCCTTCTCCTCGGCGATCAAGACACCCGCAATCTTTTGAAGAACCGATCGAACGACGGTCGCAAACGGTGATCGACGTAACTCTTCATCTTGTTCGGTAAGATTACCCGACCCATACTCACATTTGTATCGTTATGGTTTCGGTTTCAGTTTCGGTTTCGACCTAGTTCATTACGCTCGCGACCTATTTGGGTCACGACTTGGCCGCTTGGGGTACTTACGTGGATGCATGGTTACGGGGTGTTCTTGTGTTTCGGTTATGTGTAGGTGCCGTGTGTATGTGTGTGCGGTTTGGGGTGTGTGCATTGTGAGGGTGCACGGCTTGGTTACATGCGATGGGTGGTGGTATGCTTCTGTTGTGTGTGTATTCTGCAATGTATGCTTGATTTGTTGTAGTTTTGGGTGTATTGCGTGTGTGTTTCTTTTCTGCCTAGTGTGTGCGTATATTAGTGTGGGCGTGCGGGTATGTAATATGTGTGTATATATGCGTGGGTGTGTGGGTAATTCTGCTGCATCGTGTATGTATGTTTGCTTCTGCGTGAGTTGATATGTGTTCACCCATATATGTGCTAGTGTATGTATATATCCATGCGTATGCCCTGTTGTGTGTTTATATTTATTATAGTGGGGTTAATGAAGAAGGTGCTGGTGAATGTGTGTACATACATTATATTTTATGCTTGTATGTTTATGGTATGTGTGTGCACATGACTATGTGTTATGAATATATTTATATATTATTACTTGAGTGATGTGGGTAGTATGCATATTATATTGTACATCTATATTAAATGGATGCGGTGGACTAACATACATATTATTTATGTGTGTTAAATGTGTTATATATATATATTTAATATGCATTATGGCGCGTAGTTTGGGTACATATCATGGGTAATAGTTTCATGTAATATTATTAGTGTGGATTTATTATATATATAATTTAAACATTTAAATGATACATTTATACATTATATCTGGATTTAGTGTATTAAAGGTGATTTGATATATGGTTGTGCTTGCTTGGGAATGGGGGAAGTGTTTATGGGTTCTACCATAACCGAGTCTGAAACGCGAAACCGTATAATCATTTTGTTTATAATTAATAATTAATATTAATTATATATTAACTGAAATTCAGGTTATTCGAAAACATAATTACTTGTTCTCTGCATTATCTCTTGTGATATGCCTATAAGGTGAGTTTACAGCCTCACTTTACTTACAATTCTTTTTAGGGGAAAGAAACATCTTCCTTTTAAAAGTTCGTTCATTGATCAGTATTACTGTAATTATAGCATGATTACTAGTGTTGTACAAATTTAAGTCCTCACATTTTGAATCGTTAATGTATGTTCTTTAGCGAGGTAATTCTGAGTAGATCTACTGGGTTTGACAAACCCCACCCAGGCTAGTCGCGCTAGCATGACTGCATGTCAAACGGGTGCTTAATTGACCTAATTTATGTTGTTGTGGTTTGGTATCCACAGCCGAGGCCTTCATTTACATTGTCAGCTTTGGTTGCGAACTTCATACACTATGTAACTTGTTATGTAGACTAGCTATCTACTGATATTACTTTATTTACTGTACCGGCTACTATTATGTTTTGTTATCAAAACCTGTGAACTGACCAACCTTGTGTTGACACATTAGCATGTTTCTTTCAGGTTCACAAGATGCGTATGATTAGGAACATATCATTCATGCATATACCATCATATGGGTCGAATGAAACATTTACATTTTCTATGAACTTTATTTAATTGGTTTGGGCGTGTTGCGCCATTTTAATTTAAGATTGATTCTGCTTCCTCAACTATTCTTAAGTTTACGTTATTAACTCTGTTTTTGGGAATTTCAAACGTTAACGAACAATTATATTTTGTAATTGCTGTGTCGTTTGGTGTAACTAGTGGCTGAGATCCTGGTATGTCACACGCCTAACGATAATACCCCGTTGGTGGAAATTGAGGGTGTGACAGATTGGTATCAGAGCCAATGGTTATAGCGAACTAAATTAAAATTGCATTTCATTTGCATTGCATTTAGACTATAGCCTGATGCCCTAGTTACACGCATGTAGACACGTTTAGCTTTGTTAGTTGGCCTTGTTTGCTTTGCCTTGCTGGACTTGCTTGTTTTGCTTGCTTGAGAACTATTTTCTTTGGCATATTCCTGTGAGCGTTCAACTACAGGAATGGTGTCTTCATCTTCTTATGCTAAGTTAGGGGAAAAGGCCAGTTCGTCTTGATTCCCTATTGTTATCACTTGTTCCTTAGCGTGGGTGACTCCAAGTTACTATGAGTCACGAGAAGGTTAATTACAATTAATAATTTACCGTACCTTTTACATCATACCTTTCGGAATCAGATACAATACCATTGGTACCTAACTTGGATGGTTTATTGGGAGCATATTCTGCCTCCTGTTATACTTTCTTTACCTACCTTGCCACTTCTCTTCCCTACCCTGTGGAGCAGGAAATAGCTGCACTAGCGGTTATTATAGACATTGGGAGACAACTTATCAGGGTTTACTTACGATAATACTATCTTACCCCTCTAACCTGAGTACATCGACGGTTTATTTCCCAAGTGAATGTTTTACTTACTGATTTCTTCGTACAACCTTGGTTAATTAACCTTTAGCTTAATGACAATATCTTTGATACTTTTATTATTGATAACACTCTGTATTTTACAAGGTATGTTAGCTCGAATAGGAGGAACCAAGGGTGACCATGCAAAGCAAATTACCATTACGGATGCACACGTAATTGTAATTTGTTGTGCATGAGAACTCTGGCAAACTCTGTCGGGTGATAACGATCATAGTCAGTACAAGTTTTCATTTCTATACTTTGGGACATGAGAGTCTCGATTCTTATAAAACTTCACTATTGATATGGAAACAATCCTTCATTTCTACTCGTATGAAAGTTCTCATCTACCTTGAGCCTTAATGAGATTCATACTAGGGCATTAGTCCTAGTCTTTATGAGACGTTACTCTTTCTAGCATTTTAGTGATCGCGAAATACTATCTATCTACAATGTGAGTGGTCCTCAAAAAGTAGTAACAGAGTGATGACACTCTCTGCACATGTATTTTCTAATCATTGGATTGACCTTAAGACTTAGAGTCTTGCTAGATTGAACATTCTAGAATTCATTTCATTTGGTAATTATCATGTTTTAGCGTATGTTACGTTTCTCAATAGTGGGATTCTAATTGGATTTTCTTGGTTGACTACATTTGGCGTATGATCGATTGGCAAGGTGTTGTGACGACCCCATCTGTTACCTCTCTGTGTTTCCGCTTGCAACAAGTGCATCTAGCATCGCAATGGGCCATGCAATAAGAACATCTATGAGCACTATAAGAAATTCGGTCATGCCATTAAGAATCGTCGTGTGAACATCCCAGCCAAATCACCTCAGCCATAAGAAGAACAAAGAGATGTTATGAGTGTGGACAATATGTGTATTTCAACAGAAACTATCCAAGGTTCAAGAAGAAGGAAAATCGACAGGAATGCTTGTTTCGCCCGAGTATTTTTTATTCGGGTGTCGACAGAAGCTATGTATCCAATAAGTTTAGTAATCTGCGAGGGGTAGCATCTACTGACCTAAGTTCTGAATTTACCATAAAGGTAGCTGATGGTAGAACTATAGTGGCTACCCAGGTATAGAGCAGATGTAAACTAGACTTAGCTGGACATTCATTTGATATGAATCCGGTTCCTGTTACATATAGTAGCTTTAATGTTGTGGTTGGTATCCAAGAACCAAGCAGAGATCGTGCATGGAGACAAACTCATTAAGTTACCTCTTTCTGAGTGGCGAGACACTCGTTGTGGAAGGTGACAAGAGGGATGCTGTGGTCGGCATCATCTCATATCTGAAGGCCCAGAAGTGTATTCGGAAAGGGGTATTTGCTTTACTGGCACTAGTTACCAAAAAGAAGGTGGATGAAAAGCGTATTGAAGATATTCTGGTTGTCAGAGACTTTCCAGAAGTATTTCTCGAAGACTTGCCTAGCCTATCTCCGCACAGCCAGGTAGAGTTTCCAAATTGAGTTAGCATGTGGAGCAGCTCCGATCGCTCGGGCACCGTACCGGTTGGTACTGAACGAATTACAAGAGTTGTCTAAGAAATTGTAGGAATTGCTAGACAAGGGATTCATACGTCCCAGCTCTTCACCCTGGGGAGCTCTGGTGCTTTTCGTGAAAAAGAAAGATAGAACCTTCAGAATGTGTATTGACTACCGGGAGCTGGAATAAGGTGACGATCAAGAACAGATATCCACTTCCATGCATTGATGACCTGTTTAACCAGTTACAAGGATCAAGCTACTATTTTAAGATCGATCTGAGTTCGGGTTACCATCAGTTGTGAGTTTGAGAGGAAGACATCCCGAAGATGGCATTCCCGACTTACTATGGATATTTTGAGTTCGCGGTTATGCCTTTTGGACTGACCAATGCCCCAGTAGTTTTCATGGACCTCATGAACCATGTTTGCAAGCCTTATTTGGATAAGTTTGTCATTGTCTTCATTGATGACATACTAATCTACTCCCAGAATAAGGAAGACCATGAGGAACACTTGAGAATCATTCTGGATCTATTGAAAAATGAACACTTTTATGCAAAGTTCTCAAAATGCGACTTCTGGATGCGAGAAGTGCAATTCCTTGGGCATGTGGTGAATGAAAGGGGTATACATGTAGATCCTTTAAAAATTGAAGCAATCAAAGATTGGCCGATACCGAAAACGCCTACTGAAGTGCGGCAGTTCCTTGGTTTGGCGGGCTATTACAGACGATTTATCGAGGGATTCTCAAAGTTGGCACAACCTTTAACTTCCCTAACACACAAGGGAACCATCTACAAATGGGGCAGCAAAGAGGAATCAGCATTTCAAGCGCTTAAGGACAAACTCTACAGTGCGTCGATCCTAGCTTTGCCAAAAGGGACTGATGATTTCATTGTTTACTGTGATACATCCATCCAGGGTTTGGGATGTGTATTGATGCAGTGTAACAATGTCATTACTTATGCATCTAGACAGCTCAAGGTGCACGAGAATAACTACACAACACACGATCTGGAACTTGTAGCTGTAGTGTTTGCCTTAAAGATCTGGAGGCATTAACCAAGTGCATCTGCTATACTAATCACAAGAGTCTCCAGCACATATATGATCAGAAAGAGCTGAATATGCGGCAACAACGGTGGTTAGAATTGCTCATTTATTACGACTGTGTAATCAAGTACTACCCGGTTAAGACTAATGTGGTAGCCGATGCCCTCAGTAGAAAGGAAACACCGAAACCCAGGCGGGTGCACGTATTACAAATCACCATTCACTTTGATCTACCAATGCAAATCAAGGCTGCTCTATCTGAGGCCTTGAAAGTGGAGAATCTGAAGGCAGAATCCATGCGGGGCATGGAGAAACAATTAGAGATAAAGACCGATGGAATCCGTTATTTCATGGAACGGATCTGGGTACCAAAATATGGCGAATTACGAGAGTTGGTAATGGATGAAGCTCATAAATCATGTTACTCAATTCATCCGGGTTCAGACAAAATGTACCAAGATCTGAAGGAGTTCTACTGGTGGCCGAACATGAAGGCTGAGATTGCCATCTATGTAAGCAGATGCTTAACTTGTTCTAAAGTTAAGGTGGAGTACCAGAGACCATCCGATTTACTTCAGCAACCAGACATTCCAGTGTGGAAATGGGAGCAGATCTTGATGGACTTTATCACAAAGTTACCTAAGACTCCCAGCGGATGCGATACCATTTGGGTTATAGTAGATCGCTTAACAAAATCTCAACATTTCCTGGCAATCCGAGAGACTGATCGAATGGAGAAGCTAACACGAATTTATTTAAGGGAAATAGTCTACTGGCATGGTGTGCCAGTATCTATCATATCGGATCGTGACGCTCGATTCACTTCTCATTTCTGGAAATCCTTGCAGCGGTCATTGGGAACGCGGTTGGATATGAGCACTGCATATCATCCGCAAACCGATGGTCAGAATGAGCGTAAAATACAGACACTAGAAGATATGTTGCATGCCTGTGTGATCGATTTTGGCAGCAGTTGGGAAACTCATTTACCATTGGTTGAGTTCTCCTACAATAACAATTATCACACCCCCATCAAAGCCGCACCATTTTAAGGCACTGTATGGACGTAAGTACCGATCACCGATCTGTTGGGCAGAAGTTGGAGAAAGCCAACTCACGGGTCCTGAACTTGTGCACAAGATGACTGAGAAGATCATGCAAATTCGTAATCGTATGGCAGCGGCACGTGATCGACAGAAGAGTTATGCAGATAAACGTCGTAAACCATTGGAATTTCAGATTGGTGACAAGGTACTTCTAGAAGTCTCACCTTGGAAAGGTGTAATCTGGTTCGGGAAATGGGAAAAGTTAAATCCGCATTACGTGGAACCATTTGAGATTATCAAAAGGATTGGTCCAGTAGCCTATCAGCTGAATTTACCTGAAGAGCTTAATGGAATACACAATACGTTTCACGTTTCAAACCTGAAGAAGTGCTTAGCTGATGAATCACTAATCGTACCTTTGGAGGAACTGTTGATGAACAGCTTCATTTCATTGAAGAACCAGTTGAGATTGTGGATCGAAAAGTCAAAACCCTAAAACGTAGTGAGATTCTTATATTACACGTTAGGTGAAATTCAAAGCCTGGACCAGAGTTTATCTGGAAACGCGAAGATCAGATGAAAAAGAAGTACCCGTAACTGTTCAAAGATCAGGCATCCACTTCTTAAGGTATCATTCTCAAGATATCTTTTCTTTTAAATTTCAAGACGAAATTCCCTTCAACAAGGGATGATGTCACAACTGAGAAGTTCCAAAATCCTTTTTTTGAGTTTTCGAGTTGTTTTCTGAATCCTCGGAAAAACCCTACTCCTTGTGCTTTGCAGATCATTGAATCTGGTGTTCTTCGTAATCTGATGTTCTAATTTTCGGGACGAAAATTCCTTCAACAAGGGGATAATATGACACCCCATATTTTCAGGTTAACACCGTTACCGCTATCTAACTTCGCTCTGATATTTGCTTTAAAGTAAATCAATTTTATTATTATTATGAATAATTAAATCCAAACCTAACTAAACCTAATTAACCCAAACTACAACTCAAGTAAACTTAAGGGACTAGATGTGGCAAGATTTCAAATATGAATTCATTAACCACCCACACTGCCGTAAACCTCACCCTCATTCATTCTCCTTTGTTCTTTTACGAAACCCTAGAGCCACCATTCGAACTGCTTTCTGCGGTCGACCACCAGCCGTGAGCAACCATCTTCGACAGCCTCCTTCACCTCAAGTTCGGCTCTCGGCGGCCATCTTGTCCTCACGGTTTCCTTAACCAGAGACGTCTCTTCCGTGGTGGCCCTTTTCCTCGGTTGTCAAGACACCCGCAATCTTTTGAAGAACCGATCGAACGACGGTCGCAAACGATGATCAACGTAACTCTTCATCTTGTTTGGTAAGATTACCCGACCCATACTCACATTTGTATCGTTTTGGTTCCGTTTTGAGTTTCGGTTTCGACCTAGTTCATTACGAGCGCGACCTATTTGGGTCACGATTTGGCCGCGTGGGGTACTTACGTGGATGCATGGTTACGGGGTGTTCTTGTGTTTCGGTTATGTGTAGGTGTCGTGTGTATGTGTGTGCGGTTTGGGGTGTGTGCATTGTGAGGGTGCAAGGCTTAGTTACACGATGGGTGGTGGTATGCTTCTGTTGTGTGTTTGTTATGCGATGTATGCTTGATTTGTTGTAGTTTTGGGTGTATTGCATGTGTGTTTCTTTTCTGCCTAGTGTGTGCGTATATTAGTGTGGGCGTGTGGGTATGTAATATGTGTGTATATATGCGTGGGTGTGTGGGTAATTCTGCTGCATCGTGTATGTATGTTTGCTTCTGCGTGAGTTGATATGTGTTCACCCATATATGTGCTAGTGTATGTATATATCCATGCGTATGCCCTGTTGTGTGTTTATATTTATTATAGTGGGGTTTATGAAGAAGGTGCTGGTGAATGTGTACATACATTATATTTTATGCTTGTATGTTTATGGTATGTGTGTGCACATGACTATGTGTTATGAATATATTTATATATTATTACATGCATCTGTTTGAGTTGTAAATAAATATTAGTGCATGTATGTGTTGTGTGTTAATAATTATTGGAATGTGAATGTACGTGTAGATGTGTGATTTAGGCATTATATATATATATATATATATATATATATATATATATATATATATATATATATATATAGACACTTGAGAGATGTGGGTAGTTTGCATATTATATTATATATCTGTATTAAATGGATGCGGACTAACATACATATTGTATATGTGTGTTAAATGTGTTATATATATATATATATATATATATATATATATATATATATATATATATATATATATATATATATATATATATATATATATATATATATATATATTACCGTATATGGGTTACTTATGAATTAATATGCATTATGGCGCGTAGTTTGGGTACATATCATGGCTAATAGTTTCATGTAATATTATTAGTGTGGATTTATTGTTTATATAATTTAAATATTTAAATGATACATTTATACATTATATCTGGATTTAGTGCATTAAAGGTGATTTGATATATGGTTGTGCTTGCTTGGGAATGGGGGAAGTGTTTATGGGTTCCACCATAACCGAGTCTGAAACACGAAACCCTACAATCATTTGGTTTATAATTAATAATTAATACTAATTATATATTAACTGAAATTCAGGTTATTCGAAAACGTATTTACTTGCTCTCTGTATTATCTCTTGTATTGTGCTTATAAGGTGAGTTTACAGCCCCACTTTACTTACAATTCTTTTTAGGGGAAAGAAACTTGTTCCTTTTAAAAGTTCTTTCATTGATCAGTATTACTGTAATTATCGCATAATTACTAGTGTTATACCAATTTAAGTTCTCACATTTCGAATCGTTAATGTATGTTTTTAGCGAGGTAATTCTGAGTAGATCTACTAGGTTTGACAACCCCACCCGGGCTAGTCGCGCTAGCACGACTGCATGTCAAATGGGTGTTTAATTGACCTAATTTCTGTTACTGTGGTCTGGTATCTACAACCGAGGCCTTCATTTACATTGTCAGCTTCGGTTGCGAACTTCATACACTATGTAACTTGTTAGGTAGACTAGCTATCTACTGATATTACTTTATTTACTGTATCGGCTACTGTTATATTCTGTTATCAAAACCCGTGAGCTCACCAACCTTGTGTTGACACTTTACCATGTTTCTTTTAGGTTCACAAGATGCGCACGATTAGAAACATCTCATTCATGCATTTACCATCATATGGGTCGAATGAAACATTTACATTTTCTATGAACTTTATTTAATTGGTTTGCGCGTGTTACGCCATTTTAAATTAAGATTGATTATGCTTCCGTAACTATTCTTAAGTTTACGTTATTAACTCTGTTTTTGAGAATTTCAAACGTTAACGAACAATTATTTTTTGTAATTGTTGTGTCGTTTGGTGTAATAGTGGCTGAGATCCTGGTATGTTACACGCCTAACAATAATACCCCATTGGTGGAAATTAAGGGTGTGATAGAAGAAAAGAAGGAACTGAAAGCCTTCATGGTAAATGTCACACCTGACGAGAAGAGCAAGCAAGAAAAGACCGTAGAGGTACATACTAATCTTTGTTCAAATACATGTATAGAAAAGGTTCAAAGATACAGAGTTCACAACAAACGCTTGATTTTAGAAGTTGAAAAACTTCAATATCAAGCTCGTAAATATAAAAATGATAAGAAGATTTTTAAAGAAAAAACAGAAGGATTAAACAAATCGATTTATTAATCAAAATTGAATATTCATGATAAAGATTGTAACATAAAAGATTTGACAACATATAACAATAAACTATCTTTAGAAATTAATAAACTTAACAGTGAACTCTTATCTGCAAAATTAACTGTTGAAAATTTTGAGCTAGCGTTAAATATGGTTAAAGGTATAATCAAGTCTCAAATGACTCAGAAAATTAATGGTGGTAAAAGTGGAGTTGGATATTCTAACATAGTACCACCAAATAATCATGATTATACATGTTTACCTTCATCAACTACTACTTTAGATGAAGAGACCTATGGATTAGGTTTTCAACCAAAGTCAGACTTAACAACTCCGGTCAATGTTTCACTAACTATTGACCCTGTCATAAAAATTGAAATTAAATTGCAAAAAGTGTGAAGAAAAAACGGTTGGTTGAAGATTGGGAAATTGAGGATGAATAGATTTGAAGGAAAATAAAAGTTGTAATGAAAAATCTTCGTGTAACTCATCGTCAATTATCAATGAACTTTCAGATTTTTTTTATTTCTACAAATGTCTGTTCACAAATATCTAACAAATAAAAGAAATTGAAATCAAAGATAGATTATAAGGAAAATAAAGAAAATGAGTCACAACATCAGTATCTGACTTGAAAACTGATTTCAAAAAAAATTATTTCAAAAGGCAACATTGTTAAGGAAGATCACATTTTTAAAGAAACCAATGATAGTTTCTTTAAAATAAATCTCCTATTATTGCTAACTCTATAAAACAAGATGTTTGTAGATCAGGTATCAAAGACACTGGTCACATTCCAGTACCTTCAACTCAAAAGGTTAAAGCAACAGTTCATGCCTCATCGGCTTCAGATATGAATCAAAAAGTTAGGAACGATACCTCAATTCTTCTGGAATCATCTAGAACAACTCTTAATGAAAGAGAGAAAAGAGAGAATGTTAAAGAATCACAAGGCCAAATAAATATTAAAGCCAGATTCTATGATAACTGTGGAAGTTATTATAAACAGTTTGTGAGAAATACATAAGAATCAAATACATATCATAGAATGTGTTGTTATGTATGTGACAAGCCAAATCATAGGGCTAGAAATTGCATCAATAACATCCACTTTCAAGCAAATAAAAATTTCACAATTCAATTTCAAATAATAGAAAACAATTCTTTTTAAATGCCAAAATCAAAAGGAATACAAATCAGTCAAATTCCTTTGTTGATAAAAAAATGATCAAATCAAAATAGATTTGAATAAAAAAAATTCAAACAATAAATCTTTACTTGTGATGATAGCAATTTTACTCCAATTCAGATCACTTTAAGAAAAATAGTTACATTACTGAATATTATCTGTCATGATCAAAAGACAAACAATATAAACTTCCTCATAAACCAGTTGCTCATACCAAAATTGAGTCCATCCTTCAACTGTTACACATGGATTTATTTGGTCCAGTTAGTGTTTTGATTTTAGGACGTCATGCATACTGCTTGGTTATTACTGATGATTTTTCCAGATTTATATGGGTTTTTGTTTTAGCAACCAAAGATGAGACACCTCACCTATTGATAAAGTTCATGACCCTAGTGGAGAATCAGACAGACAAAACCATCAAGTGCATTCAAAGTGATAATGGAATAGAGTTTTGCAATCATACTATGAATGAATTTTGTGATACTAAAGGGATAGCTAAACAATTCAGTTCTGCGGGAACTCCACAACAAAATTCAGTTGCTGAAAGACGAAACAAAACTTTAATTGAAGCTTTCAGAACAATGTTATCAGCAGCCAAATTACCGTCATTCTTTTGGGCTGAAGCTATTAACACTGCATGTTATGTTCAGAATCATGTGTTAATCAACAAACAACAAAATATGACTCCTTATGAAATCTTTTTCAAACATAGACCCAAAATCAAATATTTTAAAACATTTAGATGTTGTTGTAATTTGTTAAACACATCTGATTCTATATCAAAATTTGATGAAAAAGCTGATGAATGTTATTTTATTGGATATTCAGCCAACAAAGTTGCATACCAGGTTTATAATAAAAGGTCTAAACAAATAATTGAGTCATTTGATATAGAATGGCATGAATCTAAGAAAACAGATGCAGGTTCTGCTCCTTCATGGATATACGATCATGCTTCATTATTTGAAACTTTTAATCAATCTTCTGATGTTTTTACAGCTAATCCACCTTTGTCATCATCAATTCAAGATATTTTTACCAATGATGTTGGACCTATGTCATCTTCAGCTACAAGAAGATCTTCAGACATACCATCTTCTTCAAATGTTTTAACTGTTCTACAATCTGTTTTTGAATCTGTAATGCCTCATTCTGATCTAGTTGTTGAACAAGCACTATAGGTTTCTGATCAGAATTCTTCTTCTACTCAAAATGATCCAATTGGTACCATTCAAGTTTCATTGAAGATTTATCTATTGATAATGATATTTATCAAGAGGAAGATATTGTGTATCAACAAGAAGCAGGAATCAATGTTGAAGAACCAGTGGGTCATATGTCTAATTTAGACGAAGTTATTTCTGAAGATACAATTCCTCAGCTGAGAATTCATAAGGACCATCCAACTGAAGCAATCACTGGTCCGTTATCATAAGGTATCTAAACTTGAAGTCAATCTAGTACTATAAATACATGCTTCTATTCATGCTTCATTTCTCAAATTATGCCAAAGAATATTAAGATGGCATTAAAGGAAAACAGTTAGGTTGAGGCTATGCAAGATGAATTGAAGCAATTCAAGAAGCTAAATATATGGCATCGGTGTGAAATTCCAAAGGGTAAGTTGCCGATTGGTACAAAATGGATATTAAAAAACAAAACGGATGAAAAAGATGTGATTATTCGCAACAAGACCAGACTTGTTGTTCAAGGTAACTATCAGGTTGAAGGACTTGATGATGATGAAGTATATGCTCCAGTTGTAAGACTAGAAGCTATACAAATTTTTCTAGCTTATGTTTCATACAAGAACTTCAAGGTGTGTCAAATGGATGTCAAAACTGCATTCTTGTATGGCAAGATGAAAGAAGAAACCTTTGTTTCTCAACTACCTGGCTTTGAAGATCCAAATCATCCAGATTATGTTTATAAGTTAGACAAAGCACTCTATGGCCTACTTCAAGCATCTCGTGCTTGGTATGCCACCCTCACTGAACATTTGCTTGAAAATGGTTATACACGGGATGCTATTGATCAAACTTTATATTTACGACATACTGGTGATGATCTCATTCTTGTTCAAGTATATGTCGATGACATTATCTTTAGATCTACCAATGATGATTTGTGTAAGGAATTTGAAGCTGTGATGAAAAAGAAATTTCAGATGAGTTCTTTTGGGAAAATGTCATTTTTCTTGGGTATACACGTTAAGCAAGATGATAAGGGTATACTGATACATCAAGAAAAATATGTTCACATTATCCTGGACAAATTTAAATTTCAGGACTCTAAGGTTGCTCACACCCCAATGACTTCTCGTCCTACTTTAACTCCTGATCTCACGGGTGAAGACGTTGATCAACATTTGTATCGATCAATGATTATATCTCTTATGTATCTCACTGCCAGTAAACCAGACATTATGTTTCCTATCTGTCAGTGGGCACGATATCGAAATAATCTAAAGGAATCTCACATGAAAGTTGTCAAGTGGGTTTTCAAATACCTCAAGGGTTAACCAAAACTCGGCCTTTGGTATCCCAAAACTTTTAATTTCAATTTATATACTTATACTGACAGTGATTATGCAGGATGTAACTTGGATAGGAAATCAACAACTAGTGGCGGTCAATTTCTTGGAAATAGGTTGATTTCTTAGCAATGCAAGAAACAGCAGACGGTATCCACATCCACTGTAGAGGCTGAATATGTGGCTACATCAAGTTGTTGCTCTTAGATTGTTTGGATTCAGCAACAACTTCTTGATTATAGTCTTAATATATATAACACCAAAATTTGGTGTACAACACTACAGTGTTGAACATAGTAAAGAATCCGATCCAACATTCAAAAACAAAACACATCGATATCCGCATGCACTTTATCCGTGACAGTTTTGATAGAAAGTTTATCCATCTGGAAGCAATCTCATCAGATAACAACATTGCTAATTTGTTTACTAAGGCAATTGATCATTCCTGATTCAACTTTTTAGTCCAATCTCTAGGAATAATTAATTTTGGTTAATGATTATCCATAAATCCTTTGAAAAAATATTTTTACTCATTTTAGTTAAAATTGTTATTTTCTTTATAGATAATCACTATTTTAGGGGGAGAAAATATGAAAATGTCTCAAAAAAGATTTTTTTTCTTAGGGGGAGTAAAGAAAATTTACAAAAAGATTTTGTTTTATACATTGAGAAAATTAAAATTTTTAAGGATTTATAGGAAATGATAGTACATTTCTTGATTTTGATACATTACATCCTAAGGCTTAAAAAAACTGACTTGGATTATGTTTGATATGTTGATAGGCTTGACTTTCAAGACTAAAAAGCACTATGATCCATGATACACTGAAAGTAAACTCATAATGATTCCAAGTTAAAACAGACTGAAAGTTATAGTCTAGTCATACTCAAGCCAGTTACTGTCTCATTCAGTGTCTTTTAGAAGAAATGTGTATATTTAAATATCAAAAGAAGAAAAAGATATGAAAAGTAAAGACAAAAAGAGAAAATAAATATTAACAAAAAGAGCAAAATGATGCCAAGATGCCATACAGGAACAAAAGATGCCAATAAGCATAATAATAAAAGATGTGTCATAGACATACATATTATATGATAAATATTTTTCTTTTTGAAAATATGTTCTGACACAGGAGACAAAATCAAAAGATGGGACATGTAAGTCCGACTTGGCTTGTAAGTCGTAAACATCTTGCGAGGACAAAACATAAGTCCGACTAGCAGTTAATAAGTCCTAAAATTTGTTAATATTCTATGTTTAGAAATATTTCTCAGGCTAGTTATGCTTTAAATAGATATTATAATAGAGAAAAATAATTCTAAAAAAAACTAATCAGAGGTAAAAGGTTTAAGTCAAATTGGGGTAACTTGAAATCTCAAAAGTGTCTTGACGCTAGATAAGGGTTCTACAGGATTTTTGATTGTGAGATTCATAGATTTCATATAAATTAATAGAACATGATAAATATCACAGAATATGGGTCCAAGTAAAAATTAAAGTCTAAGTTTTATGTGGACACAACATATTAACAATCAACATAACCAGTCTTATTTTTAATAAAGCTGGATGATATTAATGATCGATTTCACAAAAATATGATCCTATACTTGAAAATTTACTAAAAACATTTAAGTTATAAGTATAAGTTGTATTTCAATTTGTTTTCTGTTAACTTTTGTGTTTATTATACTTTGTTTCTTGTTTTACAAAATTTTACAAAAATTGAGAGATCTTGAATAATTGTAAACACTTAGTTAAACATATTTTTACTCATAACAAATAAGAAGTTCAAATAAAATAAATAAAAGTTGAAAATTTGAAAATTGAAAAAGTTCAAAAATTTTCAAAATAAACTGAACTTCTCGCATGCGACAAGTTCACCCGGTGCGAAAAGTTGTTGTGTGCGAATACTGACTTCTCGCGCGAGAAGTCAGTAAGACTATAAAAGGTAAGTGTACCATTCACACGAAAACTCTCTGAAATTCACTCTCTCAAAATTCTAAGTGATCAAACTTTGTTAAAGTTGATAATCGTGTTCATTTTGTCGCATAGTCTTACTAAAGTGTTCGATAAGGTAGATTGTTAATTATTGATTGATTTTAAGTGAGTTTGATTCGTGACCGATTGGTATTAGACAAATAGACATAAAATTAAACAAAATTAAACATATAAAATCTTAAATAAGACCTAATCAACACTTAATGAACAAGTTCAAACAGTTGAAACACTCTGAAATGGTTTAATTTGAAAATTGAAAATTGGGACTTGTCGCTTTCGAAAAGTGTTCAGAATATGAACAGATGCGAAAACATTTGAATTCGCACAGAACTTGTCACGTGGTAACTTTGACCAGTCGCACAAAAAGTTGACTTTTTGTCAAATTCAATTTCATGCGAATAGCTAGTTTTCGTGCTAGAAGTTAAAACTTTTTGAAATTCTCAAAAAAAATTCTAAGTCTGAAAAAATTTAAAAAGTGTGTGTTACTAATAAATGTATGTTTAATTTTCAGATATCGAGACCAATGGTGTTTAACAAAAACCATAATACAGTAGCTTTCCTTGGAGACATTCCAGATGACAAGGCATTGTTCAGATCTATGATTGACGGCCTCAAGACATCTCGTATACATCATGCTATTACAGAATCCTACGATTTACACTGATGTTATTAATTAGTTCTGGCTGACAGTAGCCAATGAGAGAGATGATCAAGGAGAACCATGTATATCAGCTACAGTCAAGGGAAAGAGAATTTTTATTGCTACATAGGTTATTAACAGTGTACTGTTATTAAAGGATAAGCCAAATACGTCCGTAAAGATTGATGAAGATATGGCTAGAGACTGTTTGAAGAGGATGGGCTATGATCACCGATATCCTTCACTAGAGAAGAAATACTTACCTTCATTCTGGAAGTACTTATTTCATGTGGTGATTCACTGCCTCAGTAATCTAAAGGCTGGGATGGATAGCCTAAGTGTAGTATTTGGATCCCTGCTGATGTCTCTTGTAGGTGATCTCCCACACAATATATCCAAGGCTATTTTCTCAGAGATGCAGAAGAACATGATAGCTTTTGTAGAAAAGAAGTTCATCATGTATCCCCGATTCATACAACTGATTATGAATGCTGCTCACCATGAGTTAGCAATATCTGATTCTTCCACCTATGCTGTTATGGTGATGAAGAAAGATATATTCACATACTTGATAGGAGCAAGGGGAAATGCTTGGGATGGTACACATTTTGCCAAACTTGGCGGATTTATTGAGGGTTATCAAGAAGAAGCCCAACATCCAAAGAATATGGCCCCTTAAGCTGATCAGGCTGGTCCATCTACTAGAGTTCCTGATGATGCTCCAGGAAGCTCTCAACCAGTTAGGATGTCAGTAGATGATGAGATTGACTCCTGGTTCAGTTCAGGTAGTGAGACCGACAGTGATCAGATAGGAAATGTCTCTTATGTGCTTCAGGAAAGACCTACTTCTGAGGAAAGAGATGAAGATTTTGTTCCTGAGGATTCTCCATCTTCTCAGAGGAGGAAAAATCAAATGGAAAGGAAAAGCACAGATGGTCCGCATGGGAGGGGTAGAGGACGAGGTGTGTTGCGTAAGCGTCGGACCCCAATGACCACTGTATCGACGAGTGCTGATATTCCTGTGTCTAAGACTCCAGTCAAAGCTAGTGAGGCTATTCCACAATAGACACTAGTGATCGTTACAGAGTCAACAACTATAACATCATCTGCTATGCCTATTGCCGATGATCTGTTGAGTACACCACTAAAGGATCAAGGCAATAATGATATGTTTGTCATGGACGACTTCATAAATACTACTCCTGAGCCAAGGCAGCAGGCCGAGACTTCTTCTGATTCACCTACGCGGGTATCCATTGAGCAGAGAGTTTGTACATTGGAGAAAGAGATGATGGAGAAGACTCGGATTATTGATGATTTACATAGATAGATGATTGAGAAGGATGAGAGGATCAAGAATCTTGAACATCAGTAACAATTTATATTCAGCTATGTTTAGATTCTGGAAGAGAATATTAGAGACCTCACTTCTCTATTCTATTTTCGTTTACTCATCAACGAACCACAGAAGTTGGAGAGTCGAGGGGACAGCACTCTGCTGATCCTGAAGCTGCTCAAGATCCTGCTAATGCTACAAAGTATGATGTTGATCTTGTTGCTACTGAAAGGACAATAGAGACTGTTATTGTTGATCAAGAGTCATCTATCACTGTTCCTACTACGTCTACTGAGGATCGACCTGTAGTTTTCACTGGCGAGGAGTTTGTAGAGCCTAAGCATGATTTACCAATTCCTGAGCCTGCTAGTGATGATGATGACTTGGATTTGGTAGATTATGAGTTTAGTGATGAGGATGATGCTGATAATGATAATGATGATGAAGATGATGATGGAGATGATGGTGATGATGATGAGAAAGATGGAAAGGATGATTAGAAAGATGATGATGATTATCAGGGTGGTGATATGGGCTCAGCTGATGGTCCTTCTGGATCATTGGGTTCTGCTAATGTCTCCGGACCAAGTCCCGATGATACAGTTGACTATATACCGTTAGATCCGCTACAGAAGAACTATATGAGAAAGAATTTATATGTTTTAGCAAAAGATCATTGCTGAGGAATTGGATGAGGATTTTGGTCCATTCGACGATTTGGAAGAGACACTAGACTACACAGACATGTTTGGGAATAGTCTTAAGGACTTATTCTCAGATATTTTGATTGAAGAAGAAGAGATTATTGGAGAATCTAGTGCACAAGAGACGACTGACAAGACAGCGGATCTAACTGGACAAAGTGGTGTACATCAAGTAGCTGATCTTACCAACTGGATTCTATTTCGTCCTTTATTCCCCGAAAGAAACCTGAAAAGAAGATGTATGTGATTAAGAGAAAGGCAAGAGCAATAGAGTATTATCAGGACGAGTACGACTTCCATACACTCAGAGCTTTAGATTTATATGCTATGGGTCGTATTTCGTTTATCAATCCAAATAACTATGGAAAGGGAAATTGGATTAGGAACATGATTTGGAGGCAAAGTAAAACTAACTTCAAGGACTTCAAAACTACCAAATCCAAAGTGATAGAAGATAAGACATGTCTAGATCCCAATACCAACAAGCCAATGAAGATACGGGTCTATAAGCATCCAAGATACACGAGGAAGATCCCTATACACGCTCATGTGCTAGTTAACAGCTTGTCAAACCTCATATGGTAGAGTTGTGAGAAGGAGACGAGTAATGCATTGATCCATTGTGTTGACAAAGACTACTGTATTATTGACCCTATGGATCTACTCAAGTTTGGAAGAGAAGATTTGATGAAGTTTTAGGCTTGTCCGATTGCTGCTGATGAATCTGTTCATTTCATAGCAGCACAGTTCGGTTGGTTGATCATGAAGACCCTGGACAATAATATGTACGCTTATGGGGGCAGTTACAAGGTTGCAGACGTGGACTTCTAACGCTTTGATTCACCAAGCCTAAGGGAGATTGTAGGGATTAAACCTAGAAGCTAGGAAAATCAAATCAAGATTATGAAAATCAGCCGCGCGAGAACCTGTACTTGCCTTGTGAGAAGTTGTATCTCGCGCGAGAACTTCATAGTTTAGTATAAATAATTGTTAGTTGATGTAATTTAGTAAGCGTTTGTTATTTTCTGATTTCATATGTACTTTGTATCTTTCAAATCAGAGAGCAATTAAAATTGAAGTTTATTTACACTTGTGTTAATCTTTTGCTTATTATATCTTCTTACTGTGATGATTACATCTGTATTCTTGTAATGAGATCGATCTGATTCGTAAAGTGTTGATCCTTACAATCCATCTGGTTGATGTTCATCTTCATAGGTCCCAAACATACATATATGTATGTCACGAGTGGGTAAGTATATGCATCTTACCCGGATACCTATTTTCCATCCGGTTCATCGCCATCTTCATCTTGGTTACATATAGGTATCTAAGTTCATAATCATCATCATCTTCTTTATATTGATGTTACCACTTCTATGCACATGTAACCCTAGCCGCCGCCTCACCTTTGTGAATGTAGAAGATATAACCCTTTTCCATAATTCTCTCCTTCTACTTGTGATTCAAATCAACAACACACTGAACAGTACCATAGACCTACTCCGACACCATCGACGATTTCTAGATAAACAATTTTTAGAGAATCGATTTGTAAACCAAAAAATCGAAGGAATATCAACGGTCAAAATCCAAGATCTTTAAAACGGAATTGAAGCCTGTTTCTTCAAGTTATTAAATAAATGTGAATCACCTTTTTTCTTATAAAACCCCAAAACTCACAAACTTAGTAAGTCTGTTGCTTGATTTTTAAATCAGAATCGAAGATTAGTGTTATGTATATAAGATATTTGCCGTAGTGGAGGCTTTTGATTTATAGTGATTTTGATTAATTATCTTTTAGAAATTATTAAAAAAACGGATTGTATATTAGAGAGATTCAAGGGATATACAATTAAAAATACATAAATACCAAAAATAGTGAAAGTGAAGTTTTACCAAAGTACCATTTCATATATAAAAATAAAAAAACCATAAGAAATTATATGATTGGTTAAAATTAGTTTTCATTTATTAATGTGGTTTTCATTTGATCTCTCCCCTACATACATATATATATATATATATATATATATATATATATATATATATATATATATATATATATATATATATATATGTATGTATGTATGTATGTATTGTTTTTTTAACTTGTGTTGTTACAGTGCTGCACTAATCAATTACATTTATGCAGTGGATATGTATTACATAAAGGCAAACTACCATTCATCTCATACATATGTATCTCCACATAAATCCTTACCATAAACAAAAGATTATATAATTTGATATAAAAAGAAGCAACAAGATAATTACCACCAAAACTCATATCACAAAATTTCATTTAACTATTCTTTGACCTTAACTTGGTGGCACAATGATGTTCTACACACCATTCAACTTTTAACCTGAACAAATTATTTTGTAATACATGCAACACCTTCCATCTAATTGATTGTATCCTTGAGCGTCCATTAAAACTTTAATATTAACTCAAACTGGTAGGCAATAATGAGTTGTTATATTGGTGTATCTTTAATTATAAAAATATGCAGTTCCAAAACAATGTTATTGATGTAAGAAGCGTTATGTAGATGCAACAGGGAGTATTACATTAACGTAACAAGTTTTTATATTAATACAACAGGTGGGATACATTGATGTAACAGGGTATTACATAAAGTCATAAGATTTTACAAGGTTGTAATAGGGTGAAACATCAATGTAATAAACAAACATGTCTGAATTTGAAGCAAGAAACAATTGAATCGTCGTCATTGTTTCTTTCAATCAAGTCAACATATGAGAATTATCTTATAGTTGTTATGTTCTAAGCACTCCCAATGTATTTATGATTAGAACAATTTATGGCTAGCTTAGAGACAGAGATATTTTGAGTTTAATATATAGTAAGCTTTTGTTATTTTCTGATTTCATATGTACTTTGTATCTTTCAAATCAGAGAGCAATTAAAATTGAATTTTATTTACACTTGTGTTAATCTTTTGCTTATTATATCTTCTTACTGTGATGATTACATCTGTATTCTTGTAATGATATCGATCTGATTCGTAAAGTGTTGATCCTTACAATCCATCTGGTTGATGTTCATCTTCATAGGTCCCAAACATACATATATGTATGTCATGAGTGGGTAAGTATATGCATCTTACCCGGATACCTATTTTCCATCCGATTCATCGCCATCTTCATCTTGGTTACATATAGGTATCTAAGTTCTAATCATCATCATCTTCTTTATATTGATGTTACCACTTCTATGCACATGTAACCCTAGCCGCCGCCTCACCTTTGTGAATGTAGAAGATATAACCTTTTCCATAATTCTCTCCTTCTACTTGTGATTCAAATCAACAACACACTGAACAGTACCATAGACCTACTCCGACACCATCGACGATTTCTAGATAAACAATTTTTAGATAATCGATTTGTAAACCAAAAAATCGAAGGAATATCAACGGTCAAAATCCAAGATCTTTAAAACGGAATTGAAGCCTGTTTCTTCAAGTTATTAAATAAATGTGAATCAACTTTTTTCTTATAAAACCCCAAAACTCACAAACTTAGTAAGTCTGTTGCTTGATTTTAAATCAGAATCGAAGATTAGTGTTATGTATATAAGATATTTTCCGTAGTGGAGGCTTTTTGATTTATAGTGATTTTGATTAATTATCTTTTAGAAATTATTAAAAAAACGGATTGTATATTAGAGAGATTCAAGGGATATACAATTAAAAATACATAAATACCAAAAATAGTGAAAGTGAAGTTTTACCAAAGTACCATTTCATATATAAAAATAAAAAAACCATAAGAAATTATATGATTGGTTAAAATTAGTTTTCATTTATTAATGTGGTTTTCATTTGATCTCTCCCCTACATACATATATATATATATATATATATATATATATATATATATATATATATATATATATATATATATGTATGTATGTATGTATGTATGTATGTATGTATGTATGTATGTATGTATGTATGTATGTATGTATGTATGTATGTATGTATGTATGTATGTATGTATGTATGTATTATTTTTTTAACTTGTGTTGTTACAGTGCTGCACTAATCAATTACATTTGTGCAGTGGACATGTATTACATAAAGGCAAACTACCATTCATCTCATACATATGTATCTCCACATAAATCCTTACAATAAACAAGAGATTATATAATTTGATATAAAAAGAAGCAACAAGATAATTACCACCAAACCTCATATCACAAAATTTCATTTAACTATTCTTTGACCTTAACTTGGTGGCACAATGATGTTCTACACACCATTCAACTTTTTAACCTTAACAAATTATTTTGTAATACATGCAACACCTTCCATCTAATTGATTGTATCCTTGAGCGTCCATTAAAACTTTAATATTAACTCAAACTGGTAGGCAATAATGAGTTGTTATATTGGTGTATCTTTAATTATAAAAATATGTAGTTCCAAAACAATGTTATTGATGTAAGAAGCATTATGTAGATGCAACAGGGAGTATTACATTAAAGTAACAAGTTTTTATATTAATACAACAGGTGGGATACATTGATGTAACAGGGTATTACATAAAGTCATAAGATTTTACAAGGTTGTAATAAGGTGAAACATCAATGTAATAAACAAACATGTCTGAATTTGAAGCAAGAAACAATTGAATCGTCGTCATTGTTTCTTTCAATCAAGTCAACATATGAGAATTATCTTATAGTTGTTATGTTCTAAGCACTCCCATTGTATTTATGATTAGAACAATTTATGGCTAGCTTAGAGACAGAGATATTTTGAGTTTAATATATAGTAAGCTTTTGTTATTTTTCTGATTTCATATGTACTTTGTATCTTTCAAATCAGAGAGCAATTAAAATTGAATTTTATTTACACTTGTGTTAATCTTTTGCTTATTATATCTTCTTACTGTGATGATTACATCTGTATTCTTGTAATGAGATCGATCTGATTCGTAAAGTGTTGATCCTTACAATCCATCTGGTTGATGTTCATCTTCATAGGTCTCAAACATACATATATGTATGTCACGAGTGGGTAAGTATATGCATCTTACCCGGATACCTATTTTCCATCCGGTTCATCGCCATCTTCATCTTGGTTACATATAGGTATCTAAGTTCATAATCATCATCATCTTCTTTATATTGATGTTACCACTTCTATGCACATGTAACCCTAGCCGCCGCCTCACCTTTGTGAATGTAGAAGATATAACCCTTTTCCATAATTCTCTCCTTCTACTTGTGATTCAAATCAACAACACACTGAACAGTACCATAGACCTACTCTGACACCATCGACGATTTCTAGATAAACAATTTTTAGAGAATCGATTTGTAAACCAAGAATCGAAGGAATATCAACGATCAAAATCCAAGATCTTTAAAACGGAATTGAAGCCTGTTTCTTGAAGTTATTAAATAAATGTGAATCAACTTTTTTTCTTATAAAACCCCAAAACTCACAAACTTAGTAAGTCTGTTGCTTGATTTTTAAATCAGAATCGAAGATTAGTGTTATGTATATAAGATATTTGCCGTAGTGGAGGCTTTTTGATTTATAGTGATTTTTAATTAATTATCTTTTAGAAATTATCAAAAAAACGGATTGTATATTAGAGAGATTCAAGGGATATATAATTAAAAATACATAAATACCAAAAATAGTAAAAGTGAAGTTTTACCAAAGTACCATTTCATATATAAAAATAAAAAAACCATAAGAAATTATATGATTGGTTGAAACTAGTTTTCATTTATTAATGTGGTTTTTATTTGATCTCTCCCCTATATACATACATACATATATATATATATACATATATATATATATATATATATATATATATATATATATATATATGTATGTATGTATTATTTTTTTAACTTGTGTTGTTACAGTGCTGCACTAATCAATTACATTTGTGCAGTGGACATGTATTACATAAAGGCAAACTACCATTCATCTCAAACGTATGTATCTCCACATAAATCCTTACCATAAACAAGAGATTATATAATTTGATATAAAAAGAAGCAACAAGATAATTACCACCAAAACTCATATCACAAAATTTCATTTAACTAATCTTTGACCTTAACTTGGTGGCACAATGATGTTCTACACACCATTCAACTTTTTAACCTGAACAAATTATTTTGTAATACATGCAACACCTTCCATCTAATTGATTGTATCCTTGAGCGTCCATTAAAACTTTAATATTAACTCAAACTGGTAGGCAATAATGAGTTGTTATATTGGTGTATCTTTAATTATAAAAATATGCAGTTCCAAAACAATGTTATTGATGTAAGAAGCGTTATGTAGATGCAACAGGGAGTATTACATTAACGTAACAAGTTTTTATATTAATACAACAGGTGGGATACATTGATGTAACAGGGTATTACATAAAGTCATAAGATTTTACAAGGTTGTAATAGGGTGAAACATCAATGTAATAAACAAACATGTCTGAATTTGAAGCAAGAAACAATTGAATCGTCGTCATTGTTTCTTTCAATCAAGTCAACATATGAGAATTATCTTATAGTTGTTATGTTCTAAGCACTCCCATTGTATTTATGATTAGAACAATTTATGGCTAGCTTAGAGACAGAGATATTTTGAGTTTAATATATAGTAATATACGTAAACAGAGACACCTTAAGGATAATGTGTAGTTCAAAAACAATAATTTATTAAATCTTACAAAATTTTAGTTATAGTACTTACAATATCATTATAACCCACCTATAATTATTTAGATCTTACAAAGTAACTTATTTATAATTTAAAACACAAGAACCTACTAGAAATAAATGTGTTGTCTCTTACAATTGAAAATCTATGATAGGAAATCTAAAATAGAAAATTATCTTGAACTTGACATACAAGCCACTTGCAATTTAAAAACAATAATCAACTTGAACAAGATGCAAAAGAAAATTGTATTTCTAAAACAAATATTTTCTTGATAAAAATCACTAGAATAACTTAAATCCACAAGACCACATCAAGTTATATTTAACTAAATCCTTCGATCACGGATCACTATAAAGAACATGTTATTACATTAATGTACGAAACTATAACATGCATGTAACAATGTGCTACATTCATATAGAAACAGGGTGTTATATTCATCTAAGAGGGCTTTATATTAATCTATAAAGATGTTACATTAATGTATGAAGGTGTCACATTACTGTAAATTAATAAAGCCATCAGGTAGAGACTTAGGCTTTGCCATAAAAACCTAATTCATAAAATTCCTATTAAACCTAAATCCTTCAAACGATCACAAATATACATGACCATAGATGTATGTCATGAAACGAGAAATAAAGTAGGAAGTTAGTTAAAGAAACTATAAAATAATCAATCATCATACCTGATCATAGGTGCTCCACGTCTAAATTGAATGAAAAAACATAACCCTAAGGAAAAATCATGCAATAACACTTAATTTTATCTAGAACTGGGAAAGATTAGAAGAAAATATAGTATAATTTAAACAACCTATGAATATGAAGTTACTAACTGAAATGGGTTTAGGTGAATCAATGTAACATCCTTTAAATTGGCTTGTTCTTATTAGAGAGGTTACAATCAACGAGTCAACACAAGCTTAGGAGAGAAGATTGTTATAAAATGTAAATTCAAAATATATTCAAATATAGCTAAGTCAATAGTCAGAATGAGATCCAAAAATATCTCCTCTAAATGTTGCGTACATATTGTTTCTCTTGTTGTAAATAGCCAAATATAAGGCATGTAGTATTGGCCAATAGAATTAGTCTTTTCACCATATCTCTTATTTTCCCTATATGGTAATCAGAGCCCCAAAGCTCCTTTGAGCATTAAACTATCCGATCCTCCAATTTTTTTTAGACGCCATCTCTCCTTTTTTTCTAATCTTCTTCATCATGGCAAACACTATTGTTGAAGTCACAACCCATACGCACTTCCCTATCAAGCTTACCTCAAGCAATTTTCCCGTTTGGCGAAAGCAGGTCATGGCCACCCTACCGGCCTTGGTCTCGATAGTTTTGTTACCGGATCTATTCCTCCACCATCAAAGGTTCTTTCGTCTGACATCACAAAACCGAACCCTGCATATGCTTCTTGGTTCCGTCAAGATCAAATCTTGCTTGGTGCACTACTCGGAAGTTGTTCCGACACCATACAACCTATCGTATCGTCTGCAGACACTTCTCTTCAAGCCTTCCAACGCCTAACTTCCAGCTATGTGAGTCGCTCACGGTCTCGTATCATCTCGTTGAAGTCCCGCGTTGCAAGCAACCCCAAAGGTTTGCGTTCTGTGGAAGAATATCTGCATGAAATGCAAACTATTGCTGATGATCTCGCGTTGGCTCAAAGCCCGATTGATGAAGAAGATCTTATTGTTCACATTCTCAATCAACTAGGTGACGATTTCGCTCAAGTGTCTGCTGTCGTGAAGATGCGTGACACACCGATCAAGTTTTCGGAACTCCTTGACAAGTTACTTGATCATGAAAGAAGTCTAAAGAATGTCCCACCAGCCCCTATACTTGCAACCGTGAACCATATTCAAAGGCAATCCACTAGATCCCACTCTAGGTTTGGACAGGAGTCTCGTGGCTCCAGCCAATTCTCCAACAACGGACCCAAATCAGCCCGGTTTCATGGACAACAGAATGGTAACACCAACTCCTTACGCGGTAATAGAAACTCTCTTTTTTGTCAATATTGCACCGTAACTGGACACGATACTAAAGATTGCAGGAAGTTAGCTCGTTTTCTCCAAGACAACAACATCACCATCTCCATGTCTTCACCATCAACACCTACAGTTAACACCTCCTCGGCTCAGTCAACTTCACCAACACAAGCTTGGATGTTTGATAGTGGTGCTTCTCACCATGTTGCTTCGGATCGTTCGACATTACACACCCTATCCGAATATGGGGGAGCTGACGAAATTTTGCTAGGAAATGGTAAAAGTCTTTCCATTACTCACACTGGTCACTCCACCTTACCCACTTCTTCTCGGTCCTTAAATCTAAATAATGTTTTGCTTGTTCCTCAGTTACGTAACAGTCTTATTTCGGTCGCTAAACTTTGCAAAACTAATAACGTTTCTGTTGAATTTTTTCCATTTCATTTTTTAATCAAGGATCTTCGCACGGGGGCGCATCTCATGCGCGGAGTGAACATTGATGACATCTACTATGCTACGCTTCATTCACTTCATCGCCTTCCACAAATAAATTCGACCTCAACATCTACCGAATCACTTTTAGCTTGGCATCACAAGCTCGGACATCCATCCATCAAAGTTCTTAAAATTCTTCTTAAGAATCGAGGACTTGATTCAAATAAAATGTCGAATATTTCTTTTCATTGTGATGCTTGTTCAATTAATAAAAGTCATAAAATGCCTTTTGGTGCAAATTCATTTCATGCAACCAAACCATTAGAACTTGTGTATTCGGATGTTTGGGGTCCCGTTCAAACGTCAAATGATGGTTATAACTACTATGTCATTTTCGTTGACTATTTCTCTAAATATACTTGGTTGTATCCTATTAAACGAAAATCGGACGTATCTAGCTTATTTCCACAATTTAAAACGTTGGAGGAGAAATTTTTCAAACCCTCTTATATCGTTGTTTACCGATAATGGAGGTGAATTTATTGGTCTCACTCATTATTTGCAGCAAAATGGGATATCTCATTTTACTACTCCCCCGCATACACCAGAACAAAATGGCATCTCCGAACGACGTCATCGACACATTGTCGAAACGGGTTATCCCTCCTGCACCATGCTCATTTACCTCTCACTTTTGGTCTCATGCGTTTCAAACCGCGGTTTACCTCATTAACCGCCTGCCTACTCCCATCCTTGATCTAAAATCTCCATATGATATGTTGTACAAAACTTCTCCGAGTTATCAAAAGCTCAAACCTTTTGGTTGCCTTTGTTTCCCACTATGCATCCTCTATACTTCATCCTCGTTCCGTTAAGTGTATTTTTCTTGGTTACTCCGTTTCCAAATCCGCCTACAAATGCTATGAGCCCGTGTCCCACCGTCTCTATCACTTTCGTCATGTCCATTTTGTAGACCACATTTTTCCAACCACCACAAATATCTCGAATGTCTCTGCTCTTCCTGATGCCTTCACCTTTTTAAAATTTAATAATGCTAAACTCAGTGCTGAATCTTTTCCACATTCAAATCCTACTTCACGTGCTACTATTCCAATATCCACATCTCAAATTTCACATCCCATGACAAATATGCATCATCTCATGCACTCTTCTATTTCCGCTCCAACTTTGGTTACTCCAAACTCACCAACTTCCACTCCACATTCCACATCCTCTTCTTTTTCATCTCAAGCCTCACCTACGTCACCTACATCACCTCTTTCCAACCAACTAATCACAAATTCCACACCATCTTCCACCTCCACATCCACTTCCCTTCCTTCTGTTTCCAATCACACACCTCCTCCTCAATCTTCTTCTCCTCAGCCGCGGCTAAGAAAACCCAACCCAAAATACTTCAACAAAAATTTTGTAAATGCCACTACTATCCATCCTCTCCCACCCACCCTTGAACCATCGACCCATCAACAAGCCTTGAAGGATCCGGAATGGCGTAAGGCCATGGACCTTGAATTTAATGCATTGCTTTAAAATCATACTTGGGAACTTGTTCCGTCTAATTCTCATCAACCCATTAGGTGCAAATGGGTGTTTCGCATCAAGCGTAAGCCCGACGGCTCGATTGATAAATATAAAGCTCGGCTTGTGGCAAAAGGCTTTCTCCAACAATACGGGAAAGACTATTTTGACACTTTTAGTACCGTTACAAAACCCATCACCATTCTCACTATTCTCTCGATTGCTCTTTCCAAGAATTGGCCTCTCCGCCAACTAGATGTTAATAACGCCTTTCTTCATGGTACCCTTCATGAAGATGTATTTATGACTCAACCTCCCGGATACGTCCACCCACAATTCCCAAATCATATTTGCAAGCTCAAAAAATCCTTATACGGTCTCATACAAGCTCCTCGCGCTTGGTACACTGAGCTTGCTAATTTTCTCCTTAGTTTTGGCTTCAAAAAGTCCTTAGCCGATGCCTCACTATTTATCTACCGCCATGGTGAGGTCACTTGTTATTTCATGGTTTATGTCGATGACATTGTTCTTACCAGTAACGATGCCCCGTTTCTTGATCAATTTGTTCACTCTTTGAGCAAAAAAATTCACTCAAAGATCTTGGTCCTCTCCACCACTTCCTTGGTGTTGAAGTTATTCCCACGTCTACGGGCTTATTTTTGTCCCAACATAGACATATTCAAGATATTCTCAACCAATTTCATATGGAAGATGCTAAAGATGTCACTACTCCACTTAGCACTTCGGATCCTTTAATCCTCATGATCCCTCCCCTTCGGTCGATGTCATGCCATATCGTCGACTAGTTGGATCTCTCCAATATTTAGCTTTCACTCGCCCCGACATCTCATTCGCTATCAACAAACTGTCATAATTCATGCATGCTCCGCGCCAAGCTCATTGGCAAGCACTCAAACGTGTCCTTCGGTACCTTAAAGGTACCATTCATCATGATCTTTTTCTTAATCGCCATTCTCCTCTCACACTTTCGGCATTCTCCGATTCGGATTGGGGTGGTGTTAATGACACTGGACGCTCTACTACAGCCTACCTTTTATACCTTGGCACCAATATTATCTCACGGAAGTCCACCCGACAAAAGTCCGTTTCTCGTTCTTCAACAGAGGCGGAGTATAAGGCTATTGCGAATGCATCGGCAGAATTAACTTGGCTTAAACATTTGCTACAGGAACTTGGCATAACTACCATTCAACCGCCAACCTTGTTTTGTGACAACACCGGGGCTACATATCTTTGCGCCAATCCCATTTATCACTCACGCATGAAACACGTGGCTTTAGACTATCACTTTGTGAGAGAACAAGTTTCTGCCGGTTATCTTCGTGTTCTTCATCTTAGCTCTCAAGATCAACTCGCCGACATGTTAACCAAACCCTTAGCTCGGGCGCCGTTTCTCCGAAATTGCTCCAAGATTGGAGTTTCCGATGGATCCTCCATCTTGCGGGGGCGTATTAGAGAGGTTACAGTCAACGAGTCAACACAAGCTTAGGAGAGAAGATTGTTACAAAATGTAAATTCAAAATATATTCAAATATAGCTAAGTCAATAGTCAGAATGAGATCCAAAAATATCTCCTTTAAATGTTGCGTACATATTATTTCTCTTGTTGTAAATAGCCAAATATAAGGCATGTAGTATTGGTCAATAGATTTAATCTTTTCACCATATCTCTTATTTTCTCTATAGTTCTTATACGCATATAAGGATCACTCTTAGCAGGAACGGATTTTAGAACCTTGTAAAAGCTTGAGATTGATGGTGGATGGATCATTGAGGAACATATTGTACTCCTTGGGGAAGCCATTAATGAAAGTATTGAGGAACATATTGTACTCCTTGGGGAAGCCATTAATGAAAGTATTCAACATAATCTTTCTGTTGTTCACTTCTTTCGTATGCGTGCTGAACTATTACCAAATATCATGATGATGGGCAATGATCATGAATGTAAACCAATGTTATTTGGTAGATGGAAGGAACAAATCGAAAGGATAAGCGATGATGGTTCTTGACGATGATGCATGGTGGTGACTTTGGTTTGTGATGTGTGGCTGGAGTTAGGGCCGGCCCAAGGGCTATATCCAAGTCAATCAAGAGCTTTAGGCCTTTACTTAAGTAGGCCTCTAATTTCTAGTTTATATATATACATATACATATACATATACATATATAATATATTTATATATATACATATATATATATATGGGCCGGTTACTATACAAAGTATAATTTTCGTGCGAAGCGTACGAAGTCACCTGAGCGTGACATGTGTTTTTTGGCGGAGGGGTAGTTTCATCCGCGCAACAATTACGCATAAAAGATACATAATTACGCAAGTTATATTCATAATTACGCATGTTACATATATTATTCGCAAGTTATATTTATTATTACGCAAAGAAAAATTACTCACGTTATAAAAAATAATCATGCGAGTTATATTTATAATTCCGCAAGTTATATGATAATACACAAGTTATGCTCATAATTACGAAATTAATATTCACGCAAGTTATACGCACAATACATAGACGTTATAAAAAATATTGATTTTTTTAAAAAAAAAAGTATATCAATACTATACTCATATTAGAGAGGAGAAAATGTTTGATTTTACGGTGTACTTTTTTTAAAAAAAAATAATGTCATATAAAAAAGTTCTATGCGTTTAAAAAAACGAATGGAATTTAAAAAAAATCAACAATTGTAGGTTATTTCCAAATCTATCCCTCCAAACATATTTTTGCGTAATTATTTCATATTTAATCTGAAGCATTGATCCCTTAGATCAATGGCTTTTATCATTTCGTACACTTTGCATGATTTTTTTACTTGTACCGTAAACTTTCTCTCTCTCTATATATATATATATAAGGTCAGGATCATTACAGAACCATTTTTTATTTTCAGAACCAAAAGAACCATTGATATACATAAATATAAGTTACGAATCAATGATTTACATAAATGTAAGTTTTTTCACTAGACTTAGTTCACTTTTATGTAAGTCAATGATTAATAAAAAAGTGGTTCTGTAATGATCCTTACCCTATATATATATATATATATATATATATATAAAATTGGGCTATAACAAAATTATATATTAGCTATATATATATATATCTATATATATATATATATATATATATATATATATATATATACATATATATATATACATATATATATACACACACACATATATATATATATATATATAATTGGGCTTGTAACAAAATTATATATTAGCAATTAAGTCTGGCTGCAGCCTCTAAGCGACAATCAGATTTCTTGACTTTTATATCCTTAATCGTAGATTACTTTTACACTTGGTTTGGGTTCTAAGTTATTCACTCTACAGATGTCTGCGGGGGCTTTTATTATTTTTTCAAATCTCACATGACCATTATGTGCCTTCATTAGCTGTTATTTTTTGTTCTTTTCTTAAAAGATGTAGTGTGTAACGATTTACAAAAATTAAAACTTAGTTAGGAATTAAGTAAACTAGTTTTATTCTCCCCACATGTTGCACTGGTTTTTTAACATAACTGGACGTGATTTAAACCACCAGATTTAGTTCATAAACCAATAAAATTGAATAAAGCATGAATTTCTAGATGAGGACTGCAATCCAAATGTTTACCATTATGCAAAAGGCCATTACTTCAATGAAGAACAACGCATTGGTTGTTGAACTGTCATTCGGATCGTTGAATTTATGTAGTATTTTTTTATACTTGTTAGAATTGAGAAAAAAAATTTAAGAGTTTAGTATGTTGAGTGTTGATAGGTGACATGTTGCTTAAATGTATTTGGGTTCAAGGATTGTTTCATGGTCTTCTTTTGTACACTCAAAACACAACACGTAAGATATTTGTGTATATTCGCGATACCTACTAGACATGTCTAGCGAGTTCATTGCATTTATGAAACTCAGTTGCTCTATATTTTAGATTATGTTTATTATTGGAAAGGGGTTAGTGTTGATGCCATGTTGTCCTCAGTGCTTTTGTTGAATTTCGGTTGGCCTCTTGAGGGCTCTAAATCTAAACATAGTAGCAAGACATGCTTAAAGAGTTAGTGTGCTAAAATTAATACTAATTAAGATAAAATTGTTTGTAGTATGTTTGTTGTTAAAACAACTTTCTAAATCATTTTATTTAAAGATTTTTGCAAATATCAAGGTCATTATTGTTGTGTCCTTTATGTTATCAAAGTAAAGACCAACATCACCTTCAATTTGCTGAAGTAAAGGGATGGTTTTTGAAATGAAATAAAGAGGTCATTTTAATTTGGTAAAAGGAATGTGTAGATAGTAAATTTTATTTTGACCGTTAAATACCAGTGCACGTGGTATAAAACTTATCACTTTAAACTGGTTATTTGACCTTTAATAGTTAGTTAATTAGGGAAGCGAAATGTTTTTGTCCCCCTTTGATTTAAAGTCGCGAAAATAAGTTTTGTTTAAAGCATCAAGTCATCATATGAACATGATACGATGGTTTCGTATATTTAGAAAAAAAATCATTTTATTTAATCTCTTGTTTATAAAGATTGACCTTATTAAGCATGGGAAAATGGAAGACGTTTTCTGGTTCGTGAGTCGAGGGGTGCCTGTGAGAGGGGTGTTCCATGACGAAACAAGGGAATGAAAGGTTGATTTTGCGTTGAATGAAACCCCCTTCTGCACCATCACCCTCTCGTAACAAAACCATAATCACCATCACTATCCTTCACCATAACCACCAGTTGCACTCATCCACAACCAACCTAGCCACCTTCATCATCCTGATCACCTTTGCAAGCATTGCTGCTGTAGATCCATGTCGCATCCCCATCGCAAACATCCGCACCATAGACTCCACTACAATCTCTTCTTAAAGCACAGTCAACTACACCGATCCACTCCTAATGCCGACACCCTTCGTCGAGGCGATGAGAGCTCTTTTCTGTCTCTTTATATGCGTTAAACATTCATGAAGATCACTCATTCTATCAAAGGGAAAGATAAGATGCTTTTGATAACCGTATCTCTCAAGTCTCATCCTTAAGACACGCATCATGTTTTAATAGATACCCAAAATGACCTTATCTACTTTTCCTTGTGTTTTGTTTTAAACATGTAAGTAAATAAGCAAGGTTCATTAACTTAAACAAGTATAATGTTTGGGATCATCATGAAGTATATTGAAGAGAAATAAGACTAAACCATAGTTGTTAACAACTTGTTTTTATACAAGTTCAAAAGAAAACTAATAAGTAGATGTAACTATTTTTACATTTATAATTTAAGCTTCATACATGTTTAACTTTTTGATTATATATTATGACACATGCATGTTGAAATATATGGCTAGTTCAAATTCAGTAACAAACATAATATGTCGGTAACAAACATATTAATGTCGGTTTTTTTGCTGTTTACTTGTAATCGAGATGATGGGCTGAAATCATGCATTGGGCTTACTTTGTGTGGACCGGTGGGCTCGTGAATTACCTTAAAGCTAAGTTTAGGCTTAGGATTAGGGATATAGTTTCCACACAAAAGAGAGAATGATGCTAGTAATAAAATGAAGAGTTCGAGTGTTCGACTACTTCATCTGTCTATGTTATCTATAATTCAGTTTAGGGTTTTAACCCTTCTAATCCTAATCAAGATCAGTTGGTTCTTGCATGCTCATTATCGGATCAACTTTTGGTCTTCATCAGTCTGTTGTCTTCGTTATCTTGGATATATGGTCCGGTAACCATTTCTTCACATGATCATATGGTTCAGTCTTTGTTTTCCCTATTGTCTCGTTCGTTTGATTAGAGGTTTTTATATCTTTTGCGACCTTTTATCTTCCTCTTAGTGACTTAGTCTGTATTGGTCCAGATTTTGAGTTTGTATAGTTCGTTTGAAATATATTGATGAAATTTTGTTTTCTTGACAATGCATTATGTTATTTTCTATTTTTCTCTCTCAATGCTTTATGAGATTTTACAATTCGCGTCAAGTATCACATTTTACTATGTTCTTCATCGATGCATGAGCCGAGATATCCTTTGCCGAGAGTCATTTTATATTACACAGAAGCCGCATATGATAAAATGATCCAGTGAAGTGTTAGGATCTTAACGACGTAGGCAATTGCTGCCTGTGACTTCGCAAAAATTCCACTGAACCTTCGAAGGCCTCATGAGTATTCAAGCTTGTTGTCAGTCTCTCCGAGTGATGTTGTCTTGTCAAATTTATAATGTTAATTTTAAAAGATTAAAGTTGTTTAAGGTGGGAAAACTGAATTTTAGTGGTATATGGGTAATTTGCAACCTCAAATTGCGAACTCTAAATTTTTAACACTAAGTTTGTTAGTCCAGCATGCAAACTCTAGAGTTTTCAAGTTCAAATTGCAAACTTGCTTCTTTGACGGTTTCTAGACGCAACTTTGAAGTTGCAAATTAACGATAAATCACCAAAATTAAGTTTTCCAACGATAAACTAGTTTAACTTTTAAAATCAACCCTATAAATTCCAAGATTTCATCCTCTTTGACGCCACATCAATCTTCCGTACACACACATATATAATATGCATTATTTTATAACACATGCATTATTTTAAAAATGTAACAATTCCATGATGCTAGCTATAATAAAAAGTAAAGCTTGAATAATTTAATCGCATGAGGGCGTTAGGTAAAAAGAGGCTAATTTCTGGTTAACGTGAAATAATTGTATTACCTAAAAGCATATATAAACCTCAACTGCCTTAAAATTTTATACGGTGAGTTAGTAAATGTTTCTTGTTTTTTATTTACAAGACATCTTCTCTTTTAATAAAATAGTTTCCTTTCCACAAAATATTAGTAACTTTGATATCCATACGCCCGTTAAGTTGATGTTAGAAATTTATGGTAATTTGTTAATTGTCTCTAAATAAATATATAGAACTCTCTGGATTTTGAAGTATTACAAACTAGTTTATAGACTCTTAAATACTTGAATCTAATATGAAAAATATGGAATTTATTATATAATAATTATTATAGTAATAATAATAAAATGTAGTCGTTTTTACTTGATTATAATAATCTACATACCTCTATACTCTTTTGGTTTTTGAAGGCTTGTGTCGCTGTTACGAATATATTTGGTTTAAGCACTTTAAAGCCTTGGTGTACTTCAATGGGCCAAATTGTTATTGATCTTATTTTATCGATAGTTTTTTGCTTATGTTTTCTAGTATTGGTGTATATCCTATTTGTTTATATTTTTATAAAGGTAAATTGGATTTTAATAATCCAAACTATTACTCATTGGCCGATAATAATTCATACTATTGATTTAACCGGTAACAATTCCAACTTTCATTTTTGTTACCAACATACACGATTGGGTTTCAAATCTATAGTGCTATAAATTGTTAAACATTTCTTAATTTCGTAAGGTTTTTTGTGTTGTATTCTTGGAGGATGAAGATCCTCTCTGATAATTTTGAACGAAAAACATATAAAGCCCAAGCCACCAACATCAATTCTAGGAAAAACTGTTGTTTAGGCTCACAGCGATAAAATCCGGCCCACCAACAACAGATTGCTATCGGCAAAACTCAAACTCACCACTCCCCCTAGGAGAAGTAGTGAGACTACCAATCAACCAAATGGTTCGGTCACTTTTAAGACGGATCAAACCAAATTTATGTATAGGTGGATGAAGTTTCCAATATTGAAGGGTAAAAGTCATAAGATGATGAGTAGTTTTATCATTTATGAACTTTCATAGTCTATATTAGAGTACCGTGATTAATGCAACCTTTTACTTGTCAAGAAGTTATGTTCAAGAAGATAAGATATGTATATATATGTCTATGACAAACACGTAATAAATGGCCTTCAACTTCCTTGTTTGTTATCATAAAAGAGGACACATAAAACTAGAGTGCTATACTAAGACTAGTTACTTCATCTATGACGGTAAAAATACTACTTTAGTTGTAAGATAAGAAACAATTATGAATAGAGATTATATATAGATTTTCCTTACACACACACACACATATATATATATATATATGGAAAGTTACGTACAAAGTGGTGTTTTCGTACAAAGGGTACGAAGCAACTAGGAGCATCGATCTAAGAGATTAACGGTTCAGATTAAGATGAAATAATCACGTAAGGAATGTTCTGAAGGGGTAGAATTGGTAATAGCCTACAATTGTTGATTTTTTTAACTTCCTTTCGTTTTTTTAAACACGTATAAATTTTTCATATGACATTATTTTTTTAAAAAAAAAATACACCATAAAAACAAGCATTTTATCCTTTTTAATATGAGTATCGTATTGCTATACTTTTTTAAAGAAACAATATTTAAAAAAAAACCGTCTATGTGCTGTGAATATAACTTGCGTGATTATTCACTACGTAATTATCAACATAACTTGCGTAATTATCATATAACTTACGTAATTATCATATAACTTGCGTAATTATCATATAACTTGCGTAATTATCGATATAACTTGCGTGATTATTTTTTATAACTGAGTAATTTTTCTTTGCGTAATAATAGATATAACTTATGTAATTATGAATATAACTTGCGTAATTATGTAACTTTTATGCGTAATTGTAGCGCCGACGAAACTACCCCTCCACTAAAAAACACGTGTCACACTCTGGTGACTTCATAAACTTCGCACGAAAATTACACTTTGTAGTAACCGGCCCCTATATATATATATATATATATATATATATATATATATATATATATATATATATATATATATATATATATATATAGATATATTAATATAATATATAGATTTGGGTTAACTATCAACAATAGTAGGCAGTGATGAAATTATAGAGTTTCAACTAGGTTAACAATTGAATAATTTTAAATTTTGATTTTTCTAGTTTATCAGGGATGACTTGGGAATCAAACTAAAAGAAAAAAATACGTTAGATATAGGGGTGTAAATGAGTGAGGACAACTCTATCAAAAGCTATTCGTGACCGGCTTGTTAAAGCTCGAATCTAGTCGAGCTTGAGCTCAAGCTCATATTATGTTTTTCTAATAAACGATCTCGAGCCTAAGCCCGAGCTTTGCATTTTAAGCTTGTGTCCACTGGCTAGCGCTAAATGAGCCTTTAACTATTTCTACAATTTTTATTTAATCTATTAGTCTTATACTTACAAATAGTATTAATTATGTGATATACATAATGTTATAAGAAGTATAATTATAAGTATATACAATTAGTTCTAGAAACATGTATATACATAAAATAAGTAAATAATAAAAGGGCTGAAGCTGAGGTTTAAAACCTTTAAAAGGGCGGAGCTCGAGCTCTCATAGATCAAAAGGATCCAAGCTCGAGCCTTGACGAGCTCAAACTTAACTCAACTCGTATACACTCCTAAGTAAATAATTAGATCATTACATAATGTAATAGCTAAATGTGAAATTATGCAATCCGATATATATAATATGAAGTATTGACATAAAATGCAATATTAATACATACAAACTTATTGAAATAAGAAATAAGTTATATATTTATATAATAATAGTTATCAACTTTGTTATTGTTTTGTTATTCATTATAGTTTGTACTTTATGTTTAGTAGATTGTACATTACTTTATTTTTTCTTTATTTAATTTTACTTTTTACCCTATAATTTTCATCTTTTACATTTATCTCTAACACATTTTTTCACTTTCAATTTTAATCTTATATATTTTTTATATTTTATATTTTTTTCTTTTTACATCTTGGTCTGAAATTTTTGAGTTAAGTTACTGCAACATGTATATGTGGTTCAACATTTTTACATATATTTTTTTATGTTTAACGGTTGCGTTGTGTTTTACGTTTCGTTCTAATTTATACACATTAGCATGTCGTAACACCGTGCATGATACAACGTTTTACGTCTATTTTTTGTTCGGTTTTATTTCTTTTGTTTTACGAGTTTTTCTGGTGTTAATGTGATATTGATGCTACTTAAAATGATTTTATGCACTCACCGCAACGCGTGGGACTAAATACTCGTTAATAACTATTTTCATTGTCAACCAAATAAACATCTTTCAGGTACAAATTATTCTTTCCTATGTATCACAAACAAACTTCTAAACACTAAAACCTCTTAATACCTAATACCACAATAATGCCATAGAACTTTCCATACTGACTACAATTTTGACTTTCCAACTCACAAGTCAACATTACACACTCCCACCACCCCTATAAATCCACCCTCAATCCACCACCACCCTTCACCACCATAACTCCACTCCAAAACCACAAACCCCTCGCCGGCGACCTGAGATCACCACAACGATGGCCCGACCGCAGTCAATGGTTGTCGTAACAACGGTTATCATGATGGTTATATCATCATTCCACCTCCAACCCACAGTGGCTAAAACCACCCACATTGTTGGAGACTCCCTGGGCTGGACCATCCCACCGGGCGGTCCAGCCACTTACCCCACGTGGGCGTCAAAACACGCGTTCAGGGTTGGTGATACACTCGTGTTTAACTTCACCACCGGACTTCATAACGTGGCTGAAGTCTCTAAGCTACCGGCGAACAACGACCCATGCGCCGCCACCAATACCCTCTCCGTCAACCCCACCAGCCCCGTCACCGTCCCTTTGACCCGACCCGGAACCCACCATTACATATGCACTGTCATTGGCCACTGCCAAATTGGACAGAAGTTAACTATTAATGTCTCTCCAGCCACCACTGCCACTGCTCCTGAACTGTCTCCGTCGTCTGCCGCCGCTACTCATCCGTCGGGATTCGAGGTGTCACCTGCCGGCAGCCCTTTTTCCGCTGCCGTTGAGTGCCGCTCCGGCGGTCTCTGCGGTGGTTCCGGTCACTTTCTTGGCCGTTGCTTTGGGTTTCTTTTACTAGATTATAATTTTTGTTTATAACAACAAGTTTACTGGACTCGTTAACCGGCCAGTTAAGAAGGAGAAAACCACTCACGGTTTGTATTTTAAATATTTTATATTGATGGGAGTTCTTTTTTACTTGGTATACGTATGTGATGTATTTATGAGTTTGTGAGGTTTTTACGTACTTGTTTTTGTTATTTTTGTGTTGTTTGTATGGTTAATAAATAAAGTTCACATGTTTTATATTTTAATATTTTGATGGATGTGTTATTGTGACCCTCTTTTTAGTTTGTTGCTTTTTTAGATGATTTTATATTTAGAACCGATTCGTGTAACACTTTTAAACGTGTATTAGACTTGTTACTGATATGTGGTTGTTTTTTAGGAAATTAATCTTAAATAAAGAATATAATAAAAAAAAAAAGGCTATATGTGACTTGTAGAATATTTTAATCTAGAATACGAAAAATAATCAAATAAACAAACCTGAAACTTGATGAATTCTGGAACTTGAATGTAATCTTCAAATAAACAAATCCAGATCAATCTCTGAATCATAAAATGCTATTGATGGAGTAGGATTTGATCTTCAAAATTTTGAAGTTTTTCACGAGGAAGATGTCGTAACCGTAGTGAACCACTTTGTCCCTGTTTTCTTCTTTTTAGTGAGAGAGTGCAGATCCAAACCAAAGGATTTCCATTTTGTATTTTGGGTGGGTTAATCACCTTTGTGGGCCAAATTAAAATTATTTTAACATGAGCCCAACTCTTGTAAAATTAATATTAACTAGGAGTGTTCACTACGCGCGTTGTGCGAGAAACTTCTACTGATTTGTTTTGCAACAAGTGATAGTGTAATAACATTCTAATTTAAGAAATCGAGTGAAAAATGCTCGCTCGAACATTCAGGACAATTTGAAACATGAAATCAGCAGGCTACCATGCTAGTAGGGTTGTTTATGAACCGAACCGAACCAAACCGAACGAAGGCTCGATCGAACTCGGTTTGCTTACAAGCCGAGCCGCTCGGTTCGGTTCGAATTTAAGAAATCGAGTGAAAAATGCTCGCTCGAACTCGGTTCGGTTTATAACCGAATGCTCGGTTTTGCTCGGTTTGGCTCGGTTTCATATTGCAATATAGTACAAAACTAATAATGCATTTAAAAGTTTCAACTCAAGCTCAATAATATAACAAAAGAAACATACAAAATAATTTAAGTTTTAACTCGAGCTTTAATAAATGACGGTAAATCCCACGTCCACAACCTCCATTTTGGCCATTTTCACGTCCACCATACCCATTTTGATACAATGTTTAAATATGTATACAAAAATCCTAAAAATGATATTTAAAAAAGTTAAAAGGGAGCAAGGGTAAAGTAGTAAATAATTAAAATGTTAATATCCTAAACTCTAAATAAATAAACTAACATATTACATATATATAATATATAAAACTTATATTTATAAATAATTCAACGAGCGAGCTTACCTTTGCTCATCCTCAGTTCGTTTACAAACGGAACCGAGCGGCTCGGCTCGTTTACAACCGAGCCAAAATCGAACGAGCAACTTTTCGAGCTTTTTTCGAACGAGGTTCGAGCGTCGAGTTATTTGAACAGTCATACATGCTAGTAGCATTTACATCGTCTTGCAAAACCCATCCACAAATAAATACAACTTTAATTTTCCACTAAATTAAGATCATCATACTCTATGTTGAAATCAGAATCATGATTACTCAAAAATTGAATTATGAAAAAAGATGCCAATTTATTATGAAGATGATGCCAACCTGTTCCTATAAAATCATATATAGATGTCATACCAATCATCCAACAACCATCAAGAGTTAGCTAGTGTGGCATTTCTACATACTGGACGCGTGCATATATTAAAAGGTTCAACGTAGCCTCATACAAATGTTTAAATGAGGTTATATTATGATATGTTAATTTTAAATATGTTTATATCCAACTAATAATGATAGTAAACTGTTAGAATAAAATCTATGTTACATATTTTAGTGTAATTGAATTGACTAATGACTTATTTGATCGTAATATCCATCAAACAAGTCAGAAGGTGCGGAGTGCACGCTTATTTGAGTTTATTGTGATATTTGAAATTAAAAACCTTCTTAGGGGCAATCGGGGTTCCAAGGGGGCAACGCCCCTTTGGTGGGGGTCCGAGGGCAACGCCCCCGGAAGCGGGGTCCAAGGGGCGGCAGCCCCCTGGCTGGGGTCGAACACCCTACTTGCCCTACTAGCTAAGGTGAATAGGGTAAAACCTGCAGTTTTCATCCCTTCCCTACAAATGTTGATTTCGTAACAATTTTGGTCACTCTGCATATTCTCTAGTTCATGAATTTTCACACGCATATCATACTTGTTTTTGTAATTGAGTTTTATCCGATTGAAAATTTGGTGTGAACCCAAATTGTTAAAGATATGGATTAAACTTCAGGGGCTTGTCTGTCATTTACTCAAAGTATTATTTTCTTGTTCATCACAAATAATTTTAATTTGATAGTGTTTCACGCCTCTCAATTTATCACAGTATTTCTCTACAATGTATACATTTACATCATCGAGATAAGTTGATACATTTATAATAACTAATCCAACAACATATATAATCAATTTTGTACAGTCATTTCACTTGTTAAAAACCACCTTTGAATGTTACGGTTGCCTGTGATAAGCAAATAGAGAGTAGGTTAGTCAAACTGTAAGTTATTTTATAGAAACATTTAAAGAAAAATAAATAAATAATAAGTGAGAAGGAATATGAATTTAAACACAACTATGTTCTTACTTTTTTGTGAACTCATTTCATTTCAAAGATGGTAATAATTTCAAGAATAGTAACAAAAGCAATATGAAAATAGAATCTGTAATGTTTGAAAACCAGAAAATATTAAAATTACATATTAGGTATTATTCATATGAACATACTTTCATCTTCATCATCCACCTTTCTAACTGCAACTCACATAGTCAGAGTCATGTATAAAAGCTGAATACCAAAAGAATGAGATTCAACATTAGAACATGTGTTAGAAGAACCAACGTTAGACTTTTTATATCAAATTATGCTATGGATTAAATACAAATTTTCCAACTAGCATATTTCGTAGGTCAAATATAACTGTAAATATGAATTCTATGTTGATTCATTTTGCACTCAACCTCAAATTGTTTAACAAATGCGATTATACATGCTTCCATGTCATTTCTAATCCTAAATAAACATAACAAAACTTGAAAACTACAGAATAAAAAACAAAAAAAAATGTAAAAGTTAACAAATTACATCCTATTCATATAAGCATACGTTGATCTTTAATATCCGTCTTTGTACAACACCTCGCAAAAATGTATAAAAGAACATCACTTGTTAGCAACAAAGAAATAATGAAATAAACCATATAAGATTAAAATTATACATGTGTGACCAACGTATGAAATATTTTTTTATAAGAATATCACTTGTTTTAACAAAGTTTCTAAAAGCTCCAATGACTCGGGCAGGCTTTCAACAGGAAATGAATGATGGTGTCGATCCAATGTGTCGAGGAAAGTAAAAAATGCCATACTTTACACGGATTGAATTCAGTCGTCCACATTCCCTTTTATAAGTTTCAAGACTAAATTATCTTCCATAAAAACTTTACCCTTATCCAAGAGCTATTGTGCAATATAAAAACTACATTTTAACATCAAGTATAAGGTTGCCTAAAAATTATCAAATGAACAAAACTATATTATTTAAATCATACAACAAAGCTAAAAAAATCTCAACGCAGTGAAAACCTTAACTCTAATCAACCAACAAATCGGCTCGTCTTACATTTTAATAGAGCTATATGACTGGTTAGGGGATCACTAAACCGATTCGGTTAAAAAGAATAGGGAAAGATTGGCACCTGTAATCCAGTAGAAATCCACAATTGTTTTCTTTAGCTTTGGTTTTGATCTGCAAAACAAATGTTTATTCATTAGAAACGATATTATCTAATGTTTGAGGACTTTTTTTAATTCTATACTGAATAACACAAAATCATATTTTTCACTGTTCTTTATATATACATCTTCTTAATCAGCTTTACACATAACAGGACCTCAGATGAAAATTAAAGCATCATCTTTGTGGTGCGAGACAAACAAATCAAATACACAAAAGATTGCTTCATCTAAACAGCCTCCATTGTTTGAAGCCTCACAATGCAAATGTGAAGCTGCAGTGAATAATTTATATTAACTTGATATGTTGAATTATGATTGTGCATAATTAGGAAGTTGTTTATATAAGAACATAACAGTATATAACTATAAATGGATGAATTAATTTATAAAACTTTCGTTAGAAACTTTCAATTCAATATTTACATACTATAAGATTCTTTTTTAACCTGTTTGATATAGTTGGTTATTTTAACAAACACAATAAATGGAGGATATAAAACGAAATACCAAAGTAAAGAACATCAGAAAAATCCTCAAGTAGAAATCAAGATCAGAATATCAATATCAAAATCTTAACAATAAATTTGAAATCCAAGTATCAACTACATAATTTTTATATTTTATCAAATTTATAGCTAACATGTAGACTTAGAGATTCAGGTTTACTTTTTTTATCAAACATTAAACTCTGAGGATGAATTTCAAGAGGCATTAGACTTTGTGGTTTTGGATTTTTGATACATCAAACAGAAGCAAGAACAATAATTAAATAACCATATTCAATAGTTGAAAAGGAATGTACGGGCTTCTTATATAATCAAGAAGGGGTATGAATTGTTACCTTAATCGTAAAGAGAACTTGCTTTCTTCCCTTCTCTGCATAAACAATACCTTCAGAAACCAATCATTCAAAACTCAAAAACCCTAAAAGAATTGAAGAGAACTGAACTGAAAAGTGAATCGAGGGTCCGGTTGTATACTTTTAGTATAAATCGGGAATGAAGGGATTTGGGCGGGAAATTGTATGAGAGTCATTTGATGATGACATGTGTCTCGTAGCGTAAAGGATTATTAGGATTTCATACCAATTCGGAATTCCATCCGCCAAAAGTTTTAACTTTTTCAATAGATTATAATATCAAGCATAACATTCAACAAAAGATGAGGCATATGTAATCTCTTAGAGCATTTACAGTAGGTTTTCCATTTTAATATGAGTGTATGTCCTATATTATGGGAGATGGTTGTGAGTGAAGAAGAGAGAAAATTTATAGGGATTGTACCATGATTCCTCATATTTGGGGAAACACGGTACAATCTCCATAAGTTTTTAATATTTTTAAAAGTGGTTATGAGTGGAAAAGAGAGAAAAGGTAATGGTAAAAATATAAAAAAGTATTAATTTAATTGAAAGAGAGAGTAAAAAAATAGTGTTTTAATGTAAATATAGGGGATGGGGATGATGATGGGGATGTTAGTGTGAATGCTCTTAGAATTATAACACATATCTATTGCGATTGAGTATCCGATTGCTCCAAATAAAGATCAATTCAAGAGCTCTATAATAAAAGAACAAAAACATAGTTTCTTGTGGTTATATATTTAGTTTAGTACACAATATCCAGTGTTGTAAAAATCGGCCTAGTCGGCCGATTAATTGGTGTCGGTCGGTTACCTTGACGATTTTATGTAATCGGTGGATAAAATCGGTAATCGGACCTAGTCAGACAAAATCGGACCTTGTCGGACAAACTCAGACCAAATCGGTCCTAATCGGGCACTAATTGACAGCTAGGTTCCGACCAAATTCCAGACATATTTTGGTCAGATTCCGGCAAAATGTTTGAAATTACAGTCAAACCTTGAAAATTATGGCTAAATACATGTAAATTTTGATAAAATGTGTTTGTATATATATAAATCTGAATATTTTTATAAAAAATGCATATAAAAATGAGTGTATATATATAAAACTAAAACTTATAAAAGTTCCAATTCGATTGATCCCTAATAATACTGATTAATAGCTAGTCGGTACCCACCGCCCGACTAGCGTCTAGCGAGTTTTACAATTATGACAATATCAAGAGAGAACGAACCTATGAATTAATCAATTGAACAAAAGCCTTGATAAACGACTTTAAGGAAACATATTGCTCTCGCATATCAAGAAAACCTAAATTTATAGATGAAAAAAACCTATGAATCAATCGAAAGAATAAAAGCCCTAATAAACGAATTCAAGGAAACATATGTTACCGAGTATCGCAAGGAACTACCTTAAAAAACAAAGGTAGGTAGGAGGCCATAGGCTTCTGCAATCTACAACATCAAAAAACATAACTGAGCAACTATAAATGATTGAAGGCGAAGCGTCGATGATGAGCGAAAGACAAACATGCCATCAACGGAACATCTCTTATTCTCTATCCCGTTTGGTGTGAACCTGCTATGACATTATATTCTAAAACCCCTGCTTCAAGATTAATTCAACATCCCTAAAAACCCTAAGTAACCTAGTTCGTTCATCTCGTCGATGCTGCTGCTGGAGCCATTGCAGCTGTTGATTCCTCCTTCCCGATGGAAAACAAAACCATCATCAACACCATGTTTACACCTACAAGGAGATCGCCGGATGCGGCGGCCACCACCATCGTCCAAAAGAGGATTCGGTTCGTAGAGGCAATAATTTGAGCCGACACTAGAGAGATAGAGGACTAAGCCATGGGACACCACCGATGCGATGGCCACCATCGCCATCATCACATCTCTCTCTGGAGGCAAAGGGAATGGTCTGTAGAGGCAAGCAATAACCCAACGACTCATAAAGATAGAGGCATGCTTTAGTTGTTGTACAACATGCAATACCTGTGCATTTCACTATTCGTTTGCCATGCTATTTAATTGTAGAGTAATTCAACATGAGCCCAAGTCTTTTACATGGATAAGCCCTTAAAATTATAAATAAACCCATATTAATAAAAAAATGTTTAAATACAAAGTTTCTAAAGCTTATAAATGTAAGAAGGATTAAGATGTTAACATGTGTTCTTTTGATCAAAATTAGGTTGGGGGTAAAATTGGTAATGTTCTCCATTCTTAAGTTTCACCTTTTTTTTAATATTCATAACGTTTACATACGATATTATTTTTTCAAAAAAATATCACCATAAAAAAGAGTATTTTTTAATCTTTAAAACGCGTATAGTGTTGATATGTTAGATCATTGTCTAATCTTCGAATTGATAAAGATTACACAATTATCTGATGATGAATACACAATGACCTGAAACATAAAAAGTTTACATTTCTTATTATTGTGTTATTTGAAACTAGTCATTTTAAAAAACACAAATACATAACACAAATGGTCAACATTAGACACAATGAGTAACACAATAACCAACACTAGACTCGATGATTAGCAATAGACATAATGAGCAGCTTTGACAAGAATTACAAAATAACATGATCAATATTACATAATGAATTGAAAAACGAAAAAAAATTACATTTTTAGCATTGTGTTATTTGAGAATCACAATTTTAAAAAACGCAATGCATAGCACAATAGTCAACATTAGACACAATGGGTAACACAATGACCAACACTAGACTCAATAATTAGAAATAGACACAATGAACTAATTGACAAGGATTACACAATGACCTGATCAGGATTACATAATAAACTGAAAAAAAAAGCGTAAAAAAATTACATTTTCAGCATTATGTTATTTGAAATCACCATTTTAAAAAACACGATGGTTAACATTAGACACAATAGATAACACAATAACTAGCATTAGACTCGATTATTAGCAATAGACATAATGAGTTGCTCGATGAGGATTACGTGATAACCTGTTCTGGATTACACAATGAACTGAAAACGTAAAAATAATTATATTTTTAGCATTGTGTTATTTGAAATTCATCATTTATACAAAACATAATGCATAACAAATGGTCAATATTAGCCACAATGATCTTATTAATATTACATAATGACCTGATATTACACAATGAGCTGACGAATATCAATGAGCTGACGAATATTACACAATGACATGAAATTTCATGAAAAAAAACTTCGTTTTTATGCAACAAAATTATAAGCCTTTTAAGATAAAAAAAAAAATGCTTGGTGTAATTTTTTTAAAAACTTAATACTGTATGTAAAAATTACAAATGTTTAAAAAAAGTGGAACTTGAAAATGTTATTAAGACTAAAATTCCTTTGGCCTTCCCTTTAAAGTTTCAATTATTTACCATTATATCATGGGATTTTATTAGCCCTTGGATTTAATATCTAATGGATAATAATTTGTTGGATCGGGTTGGTCTAAACTTACAAGAACTTCATCTTTGATCAGTAGATAACGAATGCGGAATCTAAGTTAACTACTCACAATCATAACACAAATACTTGGAGGAAAGATAAATACACAAGAAGTTATTCAAAGCATTCACTTGATTAATCATTTGACTACAAATCATACAATTCGCAAAACAATCAAGTGGCTTAAAAGCTTGCCTCTCCTATAAAAGTGTGAGGACTTTTATACTATAAAATCTAAACAATAAGAATAAACTATTTTATGTTCAAAGTCTATAGCAAACAGACAATCTGCGTATCAGAGTTGGGAGCTTTAGTACTATGTTATCTCTAAAAGGTGAAACACAGCAGCCGTCTGTATATACATTCTTGTCAAGAGTAGCAGTAGTTCAGCAGCTGATGGAGTTCTCTGCTGATCAGCAGCAGTCGATCAGCAGATCATCAGTAGATGGCTGATCGACGGTACAGTCATTCAGCATATACTATTCGGCAGTGGATTCAGTAGTTGACTTGGTTCGGCAGTTGTCGTCTAGTGAAACCCTGAGTTTTTGGTAGTTTCATCCTTCATACTCAACATAATCCTTCTAACACTTTTTAGTTTTTCTTCATTTGCCTAATAACCCACCCTATTTAATAACTCAAATAATAATTAGAATTAAATCGAGCTCGCACTCCCACGACACTTAACTCGTTTAATTTTTAATATTATTTCTTCGATTAATAAGTTAATACAATACACTAAAATGCGCGTTGATAACACTAAAATTACCAATATGACTTTGTATACATGTACTCTGTTCGCTCATGTTTGTAAATGAATCATCCTTGATATAGTCTAAATTAAATATATTTTATATAAATATTTCCTACGCTTTTAAATGAGTTTTACGTTAGCTTTTATTCAATATACTCCTAAATAGTTTCTATTTTAAATATTTAAAGAGACCATGGGCCAAAAAGACAAGGTTTAATTAAAATGAAGATTGATGAGTGAAACTTCAAATAAACTTTATATTATTTTTATTATATTGTTGAATATACTTTTATATATTATTATAGAATACATATAATAAACTATTTTGATGTTCAAAATCAAAAGTTAATTTTATGGATAAAACTTTATATAGAATATGTTAAATATTAACCATATCTAAAACGTAAGTTAGTATTTCTAATTGGCTAAATTAAAATTATATTATATTAAAGTTCATATATGATATTTTTGAGATTCTTAGCAGACCACCTGAAGGTGAACAAACAAATTAGTCAAAGACACACCTAATGAGTTAGGAGCCCACAAAGAGGAATACTAGAGACAGCATGGGGATAAAAACGAGGACACATCGAGAAAAAAAAACCTAACTCTGATCACTAAGAAGCGACAACTGAAAAGAAAGTAGAGACGCATACACGAGAAAGAAAATAAACATTATTCGTTTGGATTCAACTTTGAACCTTTTGAGTATGTTTAGAGATCAATTTAAAAGCAAGGAGCAAGATCGGAGAGCAACGATTGAAGCATTCAAGCATTAAAGATCATTCGGTTTCGTCTCGTTATCGATTATTTTTCTTTGTTTCATTGATTATCTCGTTTATGTTTCTAAAGTTTGCAACTTTATTATTGTTTTTAATGTTTTTGAACGTTATGAGTAGCTAACCTTTTAGTACTATGTAGGTTGGGTTGAAACTAACATGTTTTGATTAAAGATTTGGTAATGATTTAATATATTTGTTTATTAATCTTAGAACTTGATTATATTCTCAATTCAATATGAACATGTGTATTGTTTTATGTTTGAAAAATGTGGCCATGCTCGTGTATGCTTGATCTCGATAGATTGCGTGACATCTAGATTAAATTTTGCACGTTAAAATTAATTACTTTGTGTTTTTTATTTTTAACTTTGATTAGAGATAATCTTAGGAGTTTTGGTTGTGATTTTTATAGTATTTTCAGTGTGCTATTTTATCTAAAACCTAGGAGTGATAGATATTGCTTAAAACCTCCTACCCATTACTTGTTAGGTTTAGATTTTGCTAGAGCGTGTTTTGCCTTTCATTCATGGTGTTAGTGTTTAAGGGTATTTAATTGGATCTAATTAAGTTGTCTTTTGTCTTAGGGTTAAAAATATAATCTTAAAGACATTATGGTAGAAAACCTAGGGGCGATCTTCCATTAGACATTTTAATAAACCTATCTTATGCTTCACACGTGTCTTTGGTTTTCTTAGGGAGTAGCAACATACCTAGTTAACCGTAGATTCGTATTTTTGGAGATAGTCATACGAGTCATTGCCTTTGTGTCATTACATGTTAGTTGGATTCCTACCTAGGTAGTTATTTCACATATTTGATCGTATTCAAGTTTCAAAGTTTGAATTCTTATTTGTTTATTTCATTCATCGTAAGAGAGCTTATGAGCTTCTAAAGGAGAAGTTGGTGAATGCTCCGATTATGGTCTCCCCGGATTGGAGTTTACCTTTTGAGTTGATGTGCGATGCGAGTGACTATGCGATAGGAGCAGTCTTAGGTCAACGTAGGGACAAACATTTTCACCCAATTTATTACGCAAGTAAGATGCTCACAGATGAGCAGGAGCATTACACCATGACAGAGAAGGAGTTGTTAGAAGTGGTCTTTGCATTTGATAAGTTTAGATCTTACCTCATCCTTTCTAAGACTACTGTTTACACAGACCATGCGACGCTTAAGTATTTGTTTAGTAAGCAGAATGCTAAGTCGAGATTGATATGATGGATTTTGCTGCTTCAGAAGTTTGACATTGAGATTAGGGATAAGAAAAGAGCGGAGAAGTAGCAGCGGATCATTTGTCACGTTTAGAGGACTCTGGGCGTGAGGAGATTAGGGAGGACATGATTGATGATAACTTTTCACATGAGACATTGATATTTGTGATAGCACAGGAATAGGGTTTTCCATGGTTTGTAGATCTGGCTAATTACTTAGCGACAAGGGTTTTGATGAGAGGCACGATACACTAGCAAAAGAAGAAATTCTTTGCAGATGTTAAGCATTACATTTGGGATGACCCCTACCTCTTCCGTATTGGAGCACATCAGATCGTACGTAGATGCATACACGGTGATGAAGCAAGGAGGATTTTAAGGTATTGCCACTCAGGAACAACAGGTGCCATTATGGAGCAAGTTTGACAGCGAAGAAGGTATTCGACGCTAGGTTTTATTGGCCGACGATCTTTAAGGACGCGCATGAGTTTGTGAGGAGTTGTGACACGTGTCAGAGAGTAGGAAATATCTCATCCCGGAATGAGATGCCACAGACTGCCATTCAGGCATGTGAGATTTTTGATTTGCGGGGCATCGATGTCATGGGCCCGTTTTTACCATCTCGCGGGAACAAGTACATCCTAGTAGCCGTAGACTATGTTTCCAAGTGGGTGGAGGCTCGAGCCTTACTCACGAATGATGTTAGGGTTGTTGTGAGATTCATTAAGCAGTTGTTTTCCCGGTTTAGTACCCCCAAAGCTCTGATTAGTGATCGAGGTACCCACTTCTGCAATGCGCAGATGGAGAAAGCCTTGCAACGCTGTGGGGTCACCCATTGGCTTACAACGACTTATCATCCACAGACTAGTGGGTAAGTTGAGGTAAGTAATTGGGGTATTAAGCGGATTCTAGAGAAAAATGTCGGATCAAATCATAAGGATTGGTCCGATAAGTTAGATGACGCACTATGGGCTTTCCGTATGGCGTATAAGACACCGACCAGTTCTACACTGTTTTGGATGATTTATGGAAAGCATGTCATCTACCGGTGGAGTTAGAGCATCGTGCATATTGGGCATTAAGGACAGTGAATTTAGATATGTCCGCGGCTGGAGTGAATCGATTTCACCGGTTGCACGAGTTGGAGGAATTGAGAGATCATGCGTACGCACATTCGACATGATACAAGGAACGTACGAAAGAATTACCTGATCGCCACCTGAAAGGTAATAAAGAATTCAAGTGTTGGGATCAGGTGTTGCTGTACAATTCACGATTGAAATTGTTTCCGGGAAAATTAAAGTCCCGATGGTCGGGACCATACACTGTGCGCGAGGTATTTCTTACGGAACAATTGAAATCGAGGAAAAGGACGGGTAAGGTAAATGGCCATCGTTTATAGCATTATATTAGCGGGCCGATGATTGAGAACGATGACGAATTGGTCGATCTCGCCTCTGTAAGACGCTGATTGAGAGGATCGAGTCAGACTGACTACTCATAAATAAACCAAGCGCTTCCGGGAGGTAACCCGAGGGTTTGTTTTTAAATTTTTTTTTTTTTGCATTTTAGTTTACTTTTTATTTTTAATTTTACACACCGGATGCTTCTGTGTTTGTCTTTGATTTCAGATTATTGCTCGGAGCTGAATGATCATCTGCTTGAGGTTCTTAGGCAAGTTAAAGTGTAAGGATGACACGTGCATTTTCAGTGGACCTTCTGTCAGTTGCACGTTACATATCAGGGGAGTTTCAGTTTTCCCATTTCTTGAACTTTTATTATTTTAATTGCTTATATCTATTTATTCGAACATTAGGGACAATGTTCGATTTAAGTGTGGGGATGGTGTCACACCCTCAAAATCCACGTGCAGGGTTTTACCGCGAGTCGTGTGAACAAACCGGATCTCAGTCATTAGTTACTCAGAACGACTCTATATGAACCATTCAAACCAAACCAGAGTTTAAAACTTCAAAATATTTGTGGAAACATTTTTGTAAGTAAAGCAAACACAAGGGTACAAAATGTAAAGTGCGTAAAACACGCGCCCAACCGTTATTCAAAACCAAGTACAGAAACTTGTTTCAATTGCCAAAATAAAATGTTTCCAACAATGCTGACCCACAAATGCTGACCCGTGAGTGCTCCTAGGCTTTTTATTAACCAAAAATTGAGAATAGCATACTAAAAGAGTCAACACAATAGTTGGTGAGTTCAAGAGTTTGCGTAAAACATAACAGTAACAGTTATAAAACATAAGAGTGCATTGAATTAGATAGCTAGTCTAAATTCACAAGTAATAATCGTAGTGATTTCACGATTGAAGCTGACAGTGTTTTGTTTGATTGCCTCCCGTCACGACTTACTAGGTCGTGACACCATGTGTTAGGACAATATTGCACCCATTTGACCTCGAGTCGCACAGGTGGGGCTTGTCAGGTCGTGACACCATGTGTTAGGACAATATTGCATCCATTTGACTTCGAGTCGCACAGGTGGGGCTTGTCAAACCCAGTAGTACTACCCAAGATTTCCCGCTAGTTCCAATATTAACGATCCAAAAGTGTGAGGACTTTCATAGTATATCGCACTACATTACACTATACACAACTTATAATCAATAAAGCGTTTCAGAACGAGTATGTTATCTTCCCCAAAAGAGAGTGTAAATAAAGTGGGGCATGAACTCACCTGGAGTGCACACGAATGATATTAAAGCTAACTTGAGAGAGAGAGAGAGAGGAAAGACAACCTTCAGAGGTTACCTAGAACACGTAAGTACATAAGTACGTGTATACAGAATCATCAACAATCCCTAAGTGCTCAATAAACACATTGACCCAAGGTTTTAGAAAAACAAGACGAATTTGATCCAGTTGACCCGTTGGTGACATATTAATTGAAATCCCTTTTAATCAAGCATAGCAACTCATCATACATGGTTATCATACTAGTTGTTCACGTATATCACTTCATCAATTACTTGTTCTACCAAGATCATCATACAACTTAGATTATCATACAACTCATGCGAATCTCAAGTAGTCAACATGCTCAACACAATTATAGTTACATCACAACTAGTACATCATACATAAAGTCTAATCATGCACAACATGCCATGTGAAGCCACTCACGACTTCACACCCTAAACCCTGCCAATCCTACTAAGTAGGGGCCTTAGATTCGCACGTGTGTATGACGATCATCATCATGTACAATCCATAAAAGTCCAAATTTCCCAATTGACCAATCAAGTATCCATACAACCCAATTAACACATTCCACCACAATAGACACCATCAATAAACATTCTAACATCACCCTAACATCATGATTATACTCAATTCATCATATCAAAAGTTCTACATAAATAAAGTTTCCCTTTTGGGAAAGTAACATCCCAAAATCAATCTAACGCTCAATTCAATCATGAATTCATCAACACAATACCTATTCAAGCTCATAACTATCATTTAAACATATTCAACATCATCAAATCATCATAATTCATCAATCTCCTATCCAAAAGTTTCTACCTTTAGCAAGGTATGAACTACATGAGTAATTCTTGGATTTCTAGCATAATTATCATAATTCCAACATTCATACAACATTATTAACATCATAACATCATCAATTCATCATCAAATCATCAAGTTCATGCACAAAAGTTACTATTATTATTAGTAAGGTATGAACTACGCATCAAAACCACGAATTTCTTGCACAATCCACGTAAACTATCATCAATACAATCTAACTAACGTCATACAATCATCAAACAATCAAAAAATTCGACATCTTGAACAAAATCCGAACTAGGGTTTGGCCAAAGTTAAGAAAGCATGAAAAACTCATAAAATCTAACCTTTAATCACGTAATAGCTAAGAATTTGATGTTGTTAACGTGTTGTAATGCTTGAACTCAATCAAATCGATGCCTAATTGCTTGATTTTGGCCGAAATTCGCAAGTTGTGTGTGTGAATGGTGAGGTCGCGGCCGATGGTGGGTTAAGGGAATTAAGGTTTTGTTTTTAATTAATATTATGTTTAAAAATGTTACCTTTTAGCCCTTATTGTTTATATTTTATAAAAACCAATCTTTCTAACACTTTTTAAGGGTTTTAACTACAAAATACAAACATTATAAACTAACAATAATGATCATGCATAATTTTCACTAGCCACAAGATACACAAAATAAATATAACACGTTGGCACGTTACAAGGTGATATTCACAAATAATATCTAAAATTCATAAATCGCGTAAGCACAAACTAATAACCAACATTATTAGTTAAATTATTATCTGTTTATCATTGTTTATTATTATTAAGTCACCAACGTTCAACGACAACTAGTGTGTGCTCACGACACGTGTTTGCAAGACCTATCGGAACTAACGGAGTTTGGTAACGGAAAATTACCGGATGTCACATTATCCCCATGTTGAAAGAATTTTCGTTCCGAAAATTGCATTACATGGTGTGTTCCATTACTGGTCTACTGCATTGGCACAAAGTAATCGAGTGAGTTTCGGGTGAGTTGTCACATCATCCTCATGTTGAAAGAAATTTTGTCTCGAAATTTAATCAATACCTTCGCTGGTCGTCGTCGTTGTTTTGAAAAGCTGAGAATACTTAAGCTTCATCTGGTCCTCACGTTCCCAAATGAATTTCGGTCCACGTCTCGAGTTCCAACGAACTTTGTCTATGGGTATATTGCTTTGCTTAAGCGGCTTTACCTCACGATCCATCACCTCTACTGGTTCTTCAATGAAAATTGCTCATCTACTTGCACTTCCTCAAGAGGTACTACCATTGTTTCGTCCGTTAAGCACTTCTTCAAGTTTGAGACATGAAATACATTATGGATTCCACTCAGCGAGTCAGGTAGGGCTAACTGGTAGGCCACCGGACCTATTCTTTCCAAAATCTCAAATGGTCCAACGTATCTTGGATTTAGCTTTCCTCTTCTGCCGAATCGAATCACACCTTTCCACGGTGAGACTTTCAGTAAAACGTTATCGCCGACCTGAAACTCCAAAGGTTTCCGTCGCTTGTCTGCATAGCTCTTTTGTCGGTCTCGCGCTGCAGCCATACGGTTTCTTATTTGTATGATCTTCTCCGTGGTCTCGTGCACTAACTCGGGACCCGTTAGCTGACTATCACCAATTTCCGCCTAGCAAACTGGTGATCTACATTTTCATCCATACAAGGCTTCAAAAGGTGCTGCCTTTATGCTGGTGTGATAACTATTGTTGTAAGAAAATTCCACCAATGGTAGGTGAACTTCCCAGTTATTCCCGAAGTCAATCACACAAGCACGTAGCATGTCCTCCAATTTCTGTATAGTACGCTCACTTTGACCATCGGTTTGCGGATGATAAGCAGTCTCATGTCTAATTGCGTACCCAAAGATTTCAGTAATGACTGCCAGAAGTGTGATGTGAAACGAGCATTCGATCAGAAATAATTGAGACTGGTACACCATGTCTCAAAACTATCTTCTTCAGATAAATTCAAGTTAACTTGTCCGTTTTATCCGTTTCCTTGATCTCCAAGAAGTGTGCAGACTTAGTCAATCGATCTACGATCACCTATATCGTGTCACAACCAGTAGGAGTCTGGGGGTAGTTTGGTAATGAAATCCATTGAAATCTGTTCCTACTTCCACATAGGAATCTCAGGTTGTTGTAATAGCCCAGATGGTTTCTGATATTCCACTTTTACTTTCGAGCAGGTCAAGCACTTGCTCACATATGTAGCTACATCCGCTTTCATGTTAGGCCACCAGTAGTGCGCCTTCAGGTCATGATACATCTTGTCGGATCCAGGATGTATAGAGTACTTAGACTTGTGTGTCTCACTCATAACCAAGTCTCTAAGATTTCCATGCAAAGGTACCCAAAGTTTGTCCATAAAATAACGAACTCCATCCGCTTTTACTTCCAATTGTTTATCCATTCCCCGTAACGATTTAGACCCAATGTTTTATGCTTTCAGAGCTTCTTTCTGAGCCTCTCGGATTTGTTCAGGTAACCGTGTGCTAATCGTAAGTTGCAAAGCTCACACTCGTCGGGGCTTAGCAGTTTCCTTTCTACTCAGCGCGTCAGCGACTACATTAGCCTTTCCCGGATGATATTTGATAGCACAATCATAGTCGTTCAATAATTCTACCCAACGTCTTTGCCTCATGTTCAATTCCTTCTACTCAAAGATGTGCTGAAGACTCTTGTGATCGGTGTAAATAGTGCACTTGGTACCGTACAAGTAATGTCTCCAGATCTTTAAGGCAAAAACTACCGCACCCAGTTCCAAGTCATGGGTGGTATAGTTCTTCTCATGTACCTTTAGTTGTCTTGAGGTGTAAGCTATCACTTTATCTCGCTGCATCAAGACACAACCAAGTCCTTGAATAGAAGCATCACAATAGACTACGAAGTCATCACTTCCCTCCGGTAACGTCAATATCGGTGCGCTACACAGTTTCTGTTTCAGTAATTGGAAAGCATATTCCTGACTCTCACCCCATTTGTACGTTGTTCCCTCATGAGTCAAGGCTGTGAGAGGTTGAGCGATCTTAGAAAATCCTTCAATGAATCGCCGATAGTATCCTGCCAATCCAAGAAACTGTCGTAACTCGCTTGGCGTTTTGGGTACCGCCCAAATCTTTATTGCTTCAATCTTTGTAGGATCTACATGTATTCCTTTCTTATTAATAATATGACCCAAGAATTTCACTTCACGTATCCAGAAATCACACTTGGAGAACTTGGCGTACAGTTGTTCCTTTCTAAGTAATTCCAAGACTAAACGTAAGTGCTCCTCATGTTCTCCCTCGGACCTTGAGTAGATCAATATGTCATCGATAAACATAATAACAAACTGATCGAGATAGGGTTTGCACACACGTTTCATGAGGTCCATGAATACGGCTGGTGCATTCGTCAACCCGAATGGCATGACCAAGAACTCGTAATGATCGTAACGTGTAGGGAAAGCGGTCTTCGAGATGTCTTCCTCTCGAACTCTCAGTTGATGGTACCCAGACTTCAAGTCAATCTTAGAATAATAGCTTGATCCTTGAAGTTGATCGAACAAATCATCTATACGAGGTAGTGGGTATCTATTCTTGATCGTAACCTTGTTCAGTTCTCTATAGTCGATGCACATTCGAAATGTACCATCCTTCTTCTTGACAAACAAAACTGGTGCTCCCCAAGGCGACGAGCTAGGTCGGATAAACCCTTTATCCAACAGCTCTTGTAGTTGAGCAGATAATTCTTGTAGTTCATTCGGAACTAATCGGTAAGGTGCTCTCGCAATCGGAGTGGCTCCTAGAGTCGAATCAATCTGGAATTCAACTTGACGATGAGGTGGTAATCCAGGCAGATCCTCTGGAAACACCTTAGGAAAGTCACGAACGACAGGGATATCCTCTATTCTTTTTTCTTCTGGTTGTTATCAGTAACGAGGGCTAATATGGCTAAGCGACCTTTCTGCAACAACGTCTGTGCTTTCATGAATGAGATGATGCCCATCACTGCACCACTTCTATCGCCTCTGACCGTAAGAATTTCTTCACCAATAGGGATTAGTATGATCTTCTCGTGACATATGACTTCCGCCTGCTTTTCGGAAAGCCAATCCATGCCTACTACTACATCAAAACTCCCTAATGTAACAGGCATGAGATCTATGTCAAAGGTATGACCAGCAAGTTCTATCTTGCAATCTCTAAGGATATGAATTACGTGAATCTGCTTACCGTCAGCTAACTCTACGGTGTAATTAGATTCTAATACTGAGGGCATATCACTTAAAAGAGTACTAAACTTAATGGAGATGAAACTTCTATCGGCTCCAGTGTCAACGACCGTTAACAGAAAATTTACCAGTAACAATAGTAGGGTCGTTTAGAGCCTCACCTGAACCGATAACAAAGGCTCTCCCTTTTGTTCCACCATTGTTACCACCGTTTCTGCTGCCGTTGCCATTGTTGTTATTGTTGTTGTTGTTGTTGTTGCTGTTGCTATTGTTGCTCCCACCGTTGTTTGCACCATTCCCGTTCTTCCTCAACTGAGGACAGTTCTCCTGTAATTGCCCTCTTTCCCACATTCAAAGCAGCCTTTGGGTGTTTCCTGGGATTGTTATGGCTTTTTCATCAGCTCGCCACGGTAGTCTTTTGCTGCATGTCCAATCTTTCCACTGCGCTGGCATTTGAAGTTGTCATATCTTCCCACATGATGATAGTTACACCGGTTGCACTTTGGGTGTCTCCCTCCGTATTTACTTGGCCCTTGGTTTGAGGGAGTCGTTTGGTTGAAGGTTATGTTGTTGTCGAACCTCCTCTGTTGCTGATGATGCTGTTGTTGCTGAGGCTGACTGTTTGATGACGATCCCTTGTTTCCTGAGCCGTCCCACTTGCGTTTATTATCGGGCACGCTTGCCACCGCGCCCCGCTTGGGTAGTTTGCCTTGCTCTACCGCTTGATCAGTAAGTTTGTGGGCTAGTCGGATCACCTGTTGAATAGTAGGGAGGTTTGTAGCAGTCACCATGCTCTGTATCTCTGGAACCAAGCCGCGTAGATAAAGCTCAATCCGCTTAACCAGCGTGTCGATCATGCCTGGGCAAAGCGTTGCCAACTCGTGAGACCTCGTGGTCTAAACCTCGATCTCAGATTCCTTCCATCTTTAATTGCCAGAAAGCCTCCAACTTCTGGACTTCATCCAGTTCTTCCTCCGGATCTTCTTCTGGTTCTTCCTCATTAGGGTCTTCCCCAGGTGCAGGGGCATCCACAATCTGATGTGCCGCTAGCTGTGCCTCTAGGTCAGCAAATCTATCATCTACTACTATGTTCTGATGATCCTGAGCATTCATGCGCTCGGTAAGCATTAGCACATTGCCTGCCAGAGTATGATGCCCACTAATGGCCATCGAAAGTCGCTCCTGCAGCGTCTCTACCTGTAACCGTAACTGTCGCATCTCGTATCGTAGAGCGGAGTTCCCATTAGTGAGTCCTCTAATACGCTGCTGCTCGGTGTCTAGTGTAGCCACCAATGCTGCAAACGCCTGCTCGTGTGGGATGTCCAAGGTAGGAAGTGTGTGTACTGGAGAAGTTGTCGATGATCTAGTCCTGGGTCGAGTAGGAGCTACAGGTGGTACTCGCTCCTTGTAAGCCATACAATTTTTATAGGTGGGGTAAAAATCCCAGTTCCGTGGAGGATCGAGCTCAGGTATTATGAAAGGTTGATCCCAATCTATTTTCTCAGAAGGTTAAGGGTGTCGGGGCCAGTCTGATCCCCTATCAGGTATAGGAGAAGGAGGAGGTGACTCAGACCATGCAGGTCTCTTGCCTAAATCTCTGGACGATGATGCCATGCTGCGAAGTACGTGATGCGTATGCCAATGAGTATACAGTAAGGAAATAAGTGATGAGTAACTAACAAACTGTGCGGTTATAGTCTAGTGTGCATGCAACCTGGTTCCCTATGGCTCTGATAGCAATTTGTCACACCCTCAAAATCCACGTGCGGGGTTTTACCGCGAGGCGTGTGAACAAACCAGGATCTCCGTCATTAGTTACTCAGAACGACTCTATATGAACCATTCAAACCAAACCAAAGTGTAAAACTTCAATATATTTGCTGAAGCGTTTTTGTAAGTAAAGCAAACACAAGGGTACAAAATGTAAAGTGCATAAAACACACGCCCAACCGTTATTCAAAACCAAGTATAGAAACTGGTTTTAATTGCCAAAATAAAATGTTTCCAACAATGCTGACCCACAAATGCTGACCCGTGAGTGCTCCTAGGCTTTTCATTAACCACGACCTGAGAATAGCATACTAAAAGAGTCAACACAATAGTTGGTGAGTTCAAGAGTTTGCGTAAAACATAACAGTAAGAGATATAAAACATAAGAGTGCATTGAATTAGATAGCTAGTCTAAATTCACAAGTAATAATCGTAGTGATTTCGCGATCGAAGCTGGCAGCGTTTCGTTTGATTGCCTCCTGTCACGACTTACTAGGTCGTGACACCATGTGTTAGGACAATATTGCACCCATTTGACCTCGAGTCGCACAGGTGGGGCTTGTCAAACCCAGTAGTACTATCCAAGATTTCCTGCTAGTTACAATATTAACAATCTGAAAGTGTGAGGACTTTCATAGTATATCGCACTACATTACACTATACACAACTTATAATCAATAAAGCGTTTCAGAACGAGTATACTATCTCTCCCAAAAGAGAGTGTAAATAAAGTGGGGCATGAACTCACCTGGTGTGCACACGAATGATATTAAAGCTAACTTGAGAGAGAGAGAGGAAAGACAACCTTCAGAGGTTACCTAGAACACGTAAGTACATAAGTACGTGTACACAGAATCATCAACAATCCCTAAGTGCTCAATAAACACATTGACCCAAGGTTTTAGAAAAACAAGACGCATTTGACCCAGTTGACCCGTTTGACCCGTTGGTGACATATTAATTGAAATCCCTTTTAATCAAGCATAGCAGCTCATCATACATGGTTATCATACTAGTTGTTCACGTATATCACTTCATCAACCACTTGTTCTACCAAGATCATCATACAACTTAGATTATCATACAACTCATACGAATCTCAAGTAGTCAACATGCTCAAACTATTATAATTACATCACAACTAGTACATCATACATAAAGTCTAATCATGCACAACATGCCATGTGAAGCCACTCACGACTTCACACCCTAAACCCTGCCAATCCTACTAAGTAGGGGCCTCAGATTCGCACGTGTGTATGACGATCATCATCATGTACAATCCATAAAAGTCCAAATTTCCCAATTGACCAATCAAGTATCCATACAACCCAATTAACACATTCCACCACAGTAGACACCATCAATAAACATTCTAACATGACGATTATACTCAATTCATCATATCCAAAGTTCTACATAAATAAAGTTTCCCTTTTAGGAAAATAACATCCTAAAATCAATCTAACGCTTAATTCAATCATAAATTCATCAACACAATACCTATTCAAGCTCATAACTATCATTTAAACATATTCAACATCATCAAATCATCATAATTCATCCATCTCCTATCCAAAAGTTTCTACTTTTAGCAAGGTATGAACTACATGAGTAATTCTTGGATTTCTAGCATAATTATCATAATTCCAACATTCATACAACATTATTAGCATCATAACATCATCAATTCATCATCAAATTATCAAGTTCATGCACAAAAGTTACTATTGTTATTAGTAAGGTATGAACTACGCATCAAAACCATGAATTTCTTGCACAATTCACGTAAACTATCATCAATACAATCTAACTAACGTCATACAATCATCAAACAATCAAAAAATTCGACATCTTGAACAAAATCCGAACTAGGGTTCGGCCAAAGTTAAGAAAGCATGAAAACTCATAAAATCTAACCTTTAATCGCGTAATAGCTAAGAATTTGATTTTGTTAACGTGTTATAATGCTTGAACTCAATCAAATCGATGCCTAGTTGCTTGATCTTGGCTGAAATTCGCATGTTGTGTGTGTGAATGGTGAGGTCGCGGCCGATGGTGGGTTAAGGGAATTAGGGTTTTGTTTTTAATTAATATTATGTTTAGAAATGTTACCTTTTAGCTCTTATTGTTTATATTTTATAAAAACCAATCTTTCTAACACTTTTTAAGGGTTTTAACTACAAAATACAAACATTATAAACTAACAATAATGATCATGCATAATTTTCACTAGCCACAAGATACACAAAATAAATATAACACGTTGGCACGTTATAAGATGAAATTCACAAATAATATCTAAAATTTATAAATCGCGTAAGCACAAACTAATAACCAACATTATTAGTTAAATTATTATCTGTTTATCATTGTTTATTATTATTAAGTCACCAACGTTCAATGACAACTAGTATGTGCTCACGACACGTGTATGCAAGACCTAACGAAACTAACGGAGTTTGGTAACGGAAAATTACTGGATGTCACAGATGGGGTTAGCTGGCAAAACTGAAATATTTTGCATTTTGGTTTGATAATAATGTAAAATTTTGATGAATCCTTGAAATTCAAAAAAAAAAAACAAAAGCAAAAACAAAAACAAAAAAAATTAAAAAAATATATAGAAAAATAAAAAAAGAAGAGAAAAAAGGCACTAAGTACAACTCATCCACGCATATAAAACACGACTTGCACGGATCATGATGTGATGCCGATTAGCGTTTATTAATTAAAATGGTATAGACGTCTAATTAAGTGGGGTAAACAGAGAGATAATAAACGTGCAATTATCCACAACTTATACCCTAATTACCTCCGTTTTCATGTGAGATTGAGCCTTTAATTCTTGATTAATTGCATTTCACATGCACTTATTTGTTTGAGCGTTTATATTACACGATTACATGCATTTTAGAACTTGTCTAAGTTATACGCGTCGAGACCATGAACTTTGAACTTGCACAAAAGTGATAGATGCACCTATGATTTAGCATTGTGTTTAGCCTATGACTACCCCACCCTGAAATTATCCACTAGTTAGCTATGTTGAGCCATTTATTTATCGTTTTTTTTGTTTACACCCATGTTAGCCTAGCCTTTATCTATTTAAGCCTTTGATGTTAACCCGTGTGTTTAGAAAATCCAACTAAGTTAGTAATTAAATAGTGTGACTTGTTTGTTATTTGTATTCTTATATAAAAAAAAAACAAAAAAACAAAAAAGTAAAAAATAAAAAAATGAGAAAGATACAAAAAAAGTGTTTATTAGTAGTGTGTTTATTAAAAGATCCAACTTTGATCCTCTATTTTAGTTTATCAATTGCGTATTGTGTTACGTGTTTAGGCTAGCGAAGTCGGGTCTTACTAACACCTTGGCCTTGTTTTTCAACTTGTTTATTCCTACCCATCGCCCTAGCCATGTTAAAACCCATGTAGGACCTATTTGATTTGTGCAAAGTTCAATTGTTAGTTGGTATAGATGTGATACCTTTACAAGCTTACGACAATGTCGTATGGTGATGACATCAAGAGTACCACATATATAAACTAGTACATCTTATACTAGTCCACTAAACAAACCGAAATGAGAGAACATTGTGAGAAGTTTTGGATAATTGTGTGTTTAGAGTCTTTAAATGAACTAAATTTAGTTAGTACGTCTATTTTTTAAAATCGGTATCATGGTTGCTTGTTAAGTTGTAATTCTATTGATTGTGACTAGATAGTTGATTGTGTCTTAAAAGAAAAACAACGAGTTGCGTTGATTTGGTTTTATATTTATGTATGTAAACTTGTCGATATTAGATATGTAGTTTGATGAGTTTTGCTTAGGGACAAGTAAAGTTTAAGTGTGGGGATATTTGATAAAGTATAAATTAAATATATTTTATATAAGTATTTCCTACACTTTTAAATGAGTTTTTACGTTAGATTTTATTAAATATTACTCCTAAATAGTTTATATTTTAAATATTTAAAGAGACCATGGGCAAAAAAAACAAGGTGTAACTAAACCGGAGAGATTGATGAGTGAAACTTCAAATAAACTTTATATTATTTTTATTATATTGTTGAAGATACTTTTAAATATTATTATAGAATACATATAATAAACTATTTTGACGTTCAAAATCAAAAGTTAATTTTATGGATAAAACGTTATATAGAATATGTTAAATATTAACCGTATCTAAAACGCAAGTTAGTATTTCTAATTGGCTTAATTAAAATTATGTTATATTAAGGTTCATATATGATATCTTTGAGATTCTTTGCAGGGCCACGTGAAGATGAACAAACAATTTAGTCAAAGTCCCACCTAATGAGTTAGGAGCCCTCAAAGATGAATACGAGAGACAGCATGGGGATAAAAACGAGGACACGTCAAGAAAAAAAACCTAACTCTGATCACTAAGAAGCGATGACAGAAAAGTAGAGATGCACACATGAAAAAGAAAATAAACATTATTCTTTTGGATTTAACTTTGAAGCTTTTGACTACGTTTAGAGATCAAATTAAAAGTAAGGAGCAAGATCGGGGAGCAACGATGGGAGCATTCAAGCATTGAAGATCATTTGGTTTCGTCTCGTTATCGATTATTTTTCTTTGTTTCATTGATATCTCGTTTATGTTTCTAAAGTTTGCAACTTTATTATTGTTCTTAATATTTTTGAACGTTATGAGTAGCTAACTTTTTAGTACTACATAGGTTGGGTTATAAACTAACATGTTTTGATTAAAAATTCGATAATGATTTCGTATATATTTTTATTAATCTTAAAACTTGATTATTTTCTCAAATCAATATGAATATGTGTACTGTTTTATGCTTGAAAAATGTGGCCATGCTCGTGTATGCTTGATCTTGATAGATTGTGTGACATCTAGATTAAATTTTACACGTTAAAATTAATTACTTTGTGTTTTTAACTTTTAACTTTGATTACAGATAATCTTAAGAGTTTTGGCTGTGATTTTGATAGTATTTTCAGTGTGCTACCTTATCTAGTTATCTAGAACCTAGGGGTGATAGATATTGCTTAAAACCTCCTACCCATTGCTTGTTAGGTTTAGATTTCGCGAGAACGTGTTTTGCCTTTCATTCGTGATGTTAGTGTTTTAGGGTATTTAATTGGATTTAATTAAGTTGTCCTTTGTCTTAGGGTTAGAAAATATAATCTTAAAGATATTATGGTAGAAAACCTAGGGGCGATCTTCCATTAGACATTTTAATAAACTTATCTTGTGTTTCACACGTGTCTTTGGTTTTCTTAGGGAGTAGCAACATACCTAGTTAACCCTATATTCGTATTTTTGGAGATAGTCATACGATTCATTGTCTTTCTGTCATTACGTGTTAGTTGGATTCCTACCTAGGTAGTCATTTCACATATTTGATCGTATTTAAGTTTCCAAGTTTGAATTCTTATTTGTTTATTGCATTGGTCGTATTTAGATTAATTAATTTTAGTTAAATTATTTATTTTGTTTATTAATATTAATTACTTAAAATAATTAAATTAATCAGGTTAGAAGTCGATAGAGGTTTATTATTGAGAGCTGCCAAAAGTGTCAACGGATTCGATATCCGGACTAACCTAAACTATACTATATCACAACCGGTACACTTTTCATTTGTGTGAACTTTAGTTAGGAATTTTCTTTTTAAAACTATTTTACGAAAATCTTTTTTATAATAAATTAATATATATATTTTCACACATCAATCCTTCTAAAATTTGCATTCATATAGTTTAAAAATTATTTCAACTTGTTTCACTTCTTATATCTTTAAGATTGGAAATGTTGATTCAGTAACAAATTGAGTTGTATATAAATAGTTGATTAATAGTATAAGTGTTTTTTTAATAATAGAATATATAAAAACAGTCACCGACTAGCAAATAGCTGGACTAGGAGAAAAAAAAAGTTATGTAGTGATTTTTAACCCACATATATTCCAACTTTTTTATGAGATCTCATTTTTATATGTTGTGATCTAGTAATTATACAAAAGAAACCTTAGATGAAAATATTTTGTTCCTAAATAAAAATCAATTATAATTTACGGAGATATAAATCATGTGAAATTCAGGTGAACTCGTATTTAACCCGTCGCGCGTTGCGGCAGCGTGGTACACGGCGTGATAAATCACAATCTACAATTGACCTAACTCGTTTCACGAATTTACGTCGAAAAGTAGAGTAATTCAAATTTATGTCGTCGAATTAAAACATATTATATTTGACACGACTCCAAACAAAAGTTACGCAAAAACATAGAACAAATCAAAATATACATAAAAATAAACATTTATGGCGGCGCCATTGTAAGGCCCCGTTCCCGGAGACCTCAAAGTTGGACATTCACAGCACTATTTATAAAACATTTCATAATTCATTATCACAATGCAGCGGAATTTAAACATTTAAAAAAATCATTCATTAATTTATAAACGTTGTTGCTAAGTAATACATGTTTGGTATAGTTACAAAAGATCATTAGCTTGCATTACAAAACAACAACATTAAATTCAAGAAGGGATGTTTCCTGTCATTCTTCAAATAACTGAGGGTAATGCTGCCTCATTTCTTCTTCGATCTCCCATATAGACTCGGAACCCTTTCGATGTTTCCACTGCACCCGCACGAGTGGAACCACTTTATTCCTTAATCTCTTCTCTTTTCGGTCAATGATTGCCACTGGTTGCTCCACATAATTGAGCCGTTCATCCACTTAAATATCACCCAATGGTACAATCATATCTTCGTCGGCTAAGCATTTTCTTAGATGAGATACATGGAATGTCGGGTGAATCCCACTTAACTCATCGGGCAATTCTAGACGGTAGGCCACCTCTCCTACTCGTGCAATGATTCGGAAAGGCCCTATGTATCTTGGACTCAACTTGCCACTCTTCCAAAACCGGATAATCCCTTTCAAAGGCGAGACCTTTAACATGACTTTATCACCCACGTTGAACTCGATGGGTCTACGCCTCTTATCGGCATACGACTTTTGCCTATCTTTGGCTGCCTTCATAAAGGCTTTGATCTTTTCCAGCTTCTCAGTCGTAGCCTCGATCACATCGATGCTTCCCAATTCTTTCTGCCCAATGTCTCCCCAACACACGGGCGTTCTACACCTCCTACCGTACAGCATCTCGTATGGCGGCATACCAATACTGGCATGATAACTGTTGTTGTACGAGAACTCTGCTAACAGTAAGTGATCATCCTTACTTCCCCCAAAGTCGATCACGCATGCACGAAGCATATCCTTGAGCGTCTGGATCATCCTCTCAGACTGACCGTCTGTCTGAGGATGGTAAGCCGTGCTAATATGTAACCTCGTCCCCATGGCATCATGAAAACTTTTCCAAAACTTAGATGTGAACCGGGTATCACGATCTGACACGATAGACACTGGCACACCATGACGAGTTACGATCTCTCTGAAGAATAGATCCGCCAATCTCTCAGATGAATACGTCTCGCAGATCGGTAGGAAGTGAGCACTCTTTGTCAACCGATCAACTATCACCCAAATAGCATCGTACCCCTTTACAGTACGGGGTAGCTTCGTGATAAAATCCATGGTGATGTGCTCCCACTTCCACTCGGGTATATCCAACGATTGGATCTTCCCGTATGGTTTCTGATGTTCTGCCTTCACTTGCAAGCAAGTAAGGCACTTACTCACATACTCTGCCATGTCGCGTTTCATACCCGGCCACCAGTAATCTTTCGTCATGTCTTGATACATTTTGGTGGCACCGGGATGAATGGAGTATCGAGTCTTATGAGCTTCATCCATAATTCGCCCACGTAGGTCCCCATATCGAGGAATCCATATCCCCCCAAAGCGGGTTTTAACCCCGTGGGTATTCTCCCCCAATTCTGCAACTAGACCTCTCATTTGTTCGGAGTTGAGGTGATCTTCTTTTAACACCTCATTTTGAAACTCTTTAACTTGCGTCATCACATCTGAGGTCATAACCAACTGATATGCTTTTACTCGAATCGGCTCGGGTCTCTCCTTTCGACTAAGGGCGTTGGCCACTATGTTGGCCTTGCCCGGGTGGTAATGGATCTCGCTGTCATAATCCTTGATTAACTCTAACCACCTCCTTTGCCTCATGTTGAGATCGTTCTGCTCGAAAAAGTACTTCAAGCTCTTATGATCCATGAAAATTGTACACTTCGTCCTGTATAAATAGTGCCTCCAAATCTTCAACGCAAAGACCACCGCAGCCAATTCTAAATCATGAGTGGGGTAATTGACTTCGTGGGTCTTTAACTGTCAGGATGCGTAAGCTATCACTCGTCCACGTTGTATTAGCACGCAAACCAATCCTGAATAAGATGCATTTGAATACACCACTAAGTCTTCACTTCCTTCGGGAAATGTCAGGACATGAGCTTGAGTTAATCTTGCCTTTAACTCCTCAAAAGCATCCTCTTGTTCCTGACCCCACACGAACTTCACGTCCTTGCGAGTCAATTTGGTCAATGGTGAGGCTATCTTGGAAAAGTCTTGAATGAACCTTCCGTAATAGCCTGCCAAACCCAAGAAACTGCAAATCTCAGATGGCGTCTTTGGAGACTTCCATTGCATCACCGCCTCAACCTTCGCCGGGTCCACCATAATTCCTTCAGCATTAACCACGTGACCCAAAAATTGAACTTCGCGCAACCAAAAAGCACACTTGGAGAATTTAGCATAAAGCTTCTCCCTTCTAAGTGTTTCCAGCACCTCACGTATGTGACCTCTCCCGGCTGTGTTAAAAGGCCAACGACGGCCTCTCCCGGCAATGACACAAATACCTAACATGAAACCGGGGATCCTGCCGCGGTGGCGACAGCCACGGGCTCCAAGACCACCGACCCTTTCTCTCAAGACAGTCGTATTTAAACGGTGGTTTAGCTGATTGTTTTCTTTTGGAGGGTAGCCACTGTTCAAAAAGCAGTTTATCAAGAGTGCAATTCTCAGTTGTACATCACAGCTATAGCTTATAGGGAACTCTTTCTCCACTTTAGGGACTGAAATGACTAAAACGCCCCTACTACTATTCTATCATATTTCTTTTTTCATATATAGGGTAATTTGATAAGAATTTAAAACTTACATTGATTTAAAACTTGAAATGGCATACACATTAGTGTGTATGTGTGTCTACATGTGTGCATGTGATGTGTCTATATGTGTGTATGTGATGTGTCTATAAAAGAATGGTCATGAGAAAACTATTATCTTTTGAGAAAACCAATAAACAGAATGCAAACAAGTCACTTTTAGAAAAATCTATTATCTCCTAATTATTTTATATGTGTTTAACAAATTTTAATAACCGATCCAACAAATAAACAAGTAGAATGAGGAGTTTGATGTCAATAAAACGTTGTTTCCTATTAAAATTGTGCCCATTATCACCTTTCTTCTCTATCAGTTTTACTCCCTTTTGTTTAATACTATTTATCAAGCCACTGTAATGTTATACAGATGAACTTTAAATCATTTTTACATGTGATTTTATTGTATTATATTGCCACTTAACTAAAATAAGACCAAGATGCTATAATACTATGCTAGAAGCTTTCCTTGCAATGTATACAACGAAAAATAGTAGAACAATAAGTGATACTTTCGCTATGATTATGCAGTTGTTGTTTGAGTTTGAGGCTGTCAAAATTTATAAAATTTATAATATCATACATACAATTTGGCTACCTTTGTACATGTGACATGATCTTCAACACATGACATTATTATTTAAAGACGTGGACTTTACATGACTAAGATGACATGATAAAACATGGTGACAACAAAACAAAATACAGTCAAGGTAAACCCGCAATGATAAAAGGTAATTGGAAAGGGTTCAAGAGAGCTAACAATTGTCATACGACAAGTTGGTTTGAGATGTCGTTGCAAGTGCCCTTAAGTGTGGTTTATATGTTATGTGTGTGGATTAATGAAACTCTCCATGTCCCAAGTCATAGGAGATGGAGTGTATATATTTAATAAATAGTTACATCTAAGTACATATAGAAATGGCGGCGACCCATCACGAAGCAGCCCCCGAAAGTACTCGAACTGAGGTCTTGGAAGATGTTTAGTGAAATTGTCAGCCACCTGAAGCTTGGTTGGGATAAACCGGATGCATAGTTTGCCGGACGGGACAAACTCGCTAATAAAATTATAGTCAAGGTCAATGAGTTTGTGTGCAACAAGATTTTGCGTGAGAAAGAGAGCATTGTGGTTATCACACAAGAGAATGGGCTTGTTCGAAGGTAGGGCATGAAGATCATGAAGCAGGTAGGTAATCCAAATTAGTTCCGTTGCAATACTGGCCATGGCCTGGAATTCTGATCCACAACTTGAGCGAAAAATAGTATGTTGTTTCTTTGCATTCTAGGAGATAAGATTGTCCCCAAAGAAAATAAAGTAGGTATAGGTAAATCATCGAGTTTCAATACAACTAGCCCAGCCTGCATCTAAATAGCCAACAATCTTGGTATAAGATGGTTTACTGTAGGACAGACCAATAGAAATGGTGCCTTTGATATGCATTTTACATACTAATAGTGAATGACAGTTCGGGCATGAAGAAACTTGCTGACTTGATTTACAGCATAAGAAATATTCAGCCAAGTTTTGGTTATATGTTAAAGAGCTCCAACAAGGGATCAGTAGAGAGTGGGATCTTATAAGGTTTACTAGTGGTGGTTAGTACCTTAATTTGAGGTATTTATCTCAACATTGATGTCATCAAAGTCATCCACATGGTTCATTTATTTCTCTTCTCCTTCAATAGATGCTTGGTATAATTCACATAGATGTGAAGCAGTGCGATACGCCTTTGAATACTCGTTTGTACTTCCATATCTAAAACATAAACTGTCATAATTTTGAGAAGTATCAGCTTCATTTATAAAAATTTTTTGTTGGCTGAAATTGATAGTTCGTTGTCCATGACCACGACCACAAGAATTACCTCAGTAATTATTTTTCCATTTAAAAGGATGATTACAACCATAAAAATAGGTTTTATCAAAATGACCACGACCATAGCCTCACCCACGACCTTGTTCCCATTTACGTCTAGGGTTTTTGTTATCATTACTATTAACATAATTTACTTTTGGAACTGCTAGTGAACCTGTGGGACGAGATTGATGATTTTTCATTAATAGCTTGTTAATTTTCTCCGCTACAAGTAGATACGAAGTTAGATCAGAAAATTTCTTAAAGTTTAGCAATTTGTATTGGTTTTGCAAACTCATATTTGATGCATGAAATGTGAACAGATTATTTTTCAACATGTCTTCCGCAATAATTATATGCCCACAAAATCAAAGCGTTGAGTATATTTTGAATACAACAGAGACATACTCATTTACTTTTTAAAATCTTGGAACCTTAATTTGTTACATTCATCTCTAGCAGTAGGAATTAAAACTTCATTTTGATGATCAAATCTGCTTTGTAAGTCTTTTCATAGATTATATGGATAATCACAATTCGAGTATTCAAATTGTAACATTTCATTAATGTATTTATGTAAAAAGACACCAGCTTTTATTTTATCTTGTTCCAAGAAAGTATTTCTCTCTTGTATAGTTTCTAACACACCCATGGATTTAAAATGTCTTTTTACATGAGCCTTCCATGTCATATAGTTTTATTCACTGATACCAAGAGCTGAGAATTCAATTTTTACAATGTTTGATATTTTTGTTTGCTAAACAAGAATTAAGCAAATAATAAAATAATTATTACAACCCATATATATCAATAAACATTGTGATACAATAGAGCAGTAGAGCTATAAACAAATACAAAAATAAGAAAAGTTTAAATTCTTCAGGTGAGAGTTTAGCAATGAAGATAAGAATTAAAATGAGTATTATGGTTGCTGTGAATCCAAGGATCGTTCAGAAATTATCAGAATTGATTTGAACAAGTATTGATCGCGGAATTATCAATACTTGGTGTTTAATCTATTAATAATACTAAAATCAACCAATCAAACAAATAGAATAAGAATAATCAAACCGAGAGAACTCAATAATGTTGATCGTAATGCTTTCTTGTTGCTATTGATGTTGCTGATCTTGAATACAATGATTCAGATAATGATTACTGATGATTCTAATGATTCTCAACTATTGTTATTATTTTTCTATGTTGTTGATCTCGTATATATATATATATATATATATATATATATATATATATATATATATATATATCTAATTCTGTTCTATTGCTAGCTATTTTATTGCTATAATTAAGCTAATTAAACTTATCCAAAATCCTCGCCATGTTTATCGGCTTAGGAATTTGAGATTTACAACGAATCTAATATGAATAAAGTTGTTGATGTGACGTGGAATATTCGCTTGAATAATATGTCTTCCGTCGCCATTGACTTGATGTTATTGCTCTGACATGTTGACTTGTTGACTATGTTGCGTACTTGATGATATGAAATCATACACATTTGTTAGTCTTCCATAGGAATTTACTCTTCCGCAGGTAACTAGTCTTCCGCAGCAACACTTTGTTCTTTACTTGTTCTTGTGATTCCGCATGAGTTCTTGTCTTCCGCAGCAATTCCTCCTTCAGTAGCTTGTTCTTTTCTTGTTCTACTGAAGTTGTTCTTTCGCAGGAGATCTACGGATGTACACTTCAGTTATGTTCCTCAGAACTATGGGAGAACACTTTATTCATCCGCAGTTGTTCCAACACTTAGTCAATTTTCCAAACAGACACAGTTTAATGTTTCCTGCATATTCACACATACATTCTGAAATATATTATATCATCGATGAATATATTATGAAGTACAAATTAAATGTAATTAATTCATAAAGAACAATAATGATTACAAGAGTGATTTTTATCATCTAAACCTATACAAGAGATCTATCCCTAACAGTACTCCCCCTTAGGTTTAGACTCTAGTAATCATTGGTTTAGTACTCTAAGCTCATTCACTCTTGTCAAAATCTTCTCTTTAAAGTAATCAGCAGTCACTTGTTGGTCTTCATATTTAATCTTGATCTTCCTTCTGCTCAACCTCTTCAGAGTTTTATATTTCAATCCCAGGACATCATCTTCAGTGGTGAGTGTTGCAACAACACTGTTATTGGACATCACCTCCAATTCGTCCTGTTCTGAAATTCTTAGTTTTGTGACTGGCTTAATCTCTGTACCAACAAGCTGACCTGCTTCATACTTCCTTCGTTTACTTGCATTGGCATTCAGCTTGTCCATGACTTGAATTAGATGAACGTATAAGCATAAGTCATTTTGTGCAGTTTGATCTTGCTGCCTTGGGAAGTGCTTGTCATGGAGGTATGATGTATAACTTAGGTGCAGGAGTTTGAGTTCCACAGGGTCAAATAATCGTATACTTTGTCCTGTCCTCTGTGGATCATTCCTTTGCAACACCAGTTTTTTTGTTTTCTATACATACCCCCATTCTGTTATTGGGCAAGTAAATTGACTTCCATTTCTGATCTTCAGTGGTGCATTGGTCAAGTCAGTATACCCAGTTCTTTACTTAAGTTCAGCATTAACATGATGAGAACTGGTATGTGACCTCCTTTGAATTGGTCTGGTGTGTTCAGCATCCACTTGATAAGCCTCTTTTAGTATAATGCCTTTACTCCTGTGGCTTAGCTTGGCTACCAATCCGGAGAAATCTCGACCCCTTGGACTTATGGGATAATTGGTGATGGGATGGATTGTAAAGTATGAAGGTCAACATCTGGCAGGGCTAGTAGAGTTTCTACTCTATGAAAGTATTGCACCGTGCCAGATGCCCTCTTGATAAATGTGTAATCCCATTCCCCATCATATTTCCATCCTATGATCTCCTGTTCTCCAGCTGCTCTTGGGAGTGTCATTTGTTCAAATAGCTGAATTAGACTTGTTTTCTTCTCAGTTATTTCCCTCACAGCGGTTCCCAGAGGCCACACCTTATAAGGAATCACACCCCTAGGCTCAATTATCATATGTTTTGTGCCTTGGTGGATGTCTTTGACTTGAATTACAGTTGGATTGGGAAGAGATGTTGTTTGTTTATAAGCAAGATTAGGGGCTCCGGATCTGAATCTCACTCCAGTGTTTAGTTCAACTGTCATTGCATGCTCCATCATCGCCCTGAGCTCACCAACTGTTCTTCCCTTTAGCTCATAGGGCAGATAATTGTGGCTTTGCAACCAGCATGTCATATTATACTTAGTGAGCTTCCTTGTTTCACAGTGTCCCAATTCCTTCTTGATCTTCTCCATAGCTTTGTACTTGGAGAATGTTTCATAAGTGCAAACTGGAAGCATCAGTCTTGCAGCATCCAATTCTTTTAAAGCTTCAACCATTTCTCCCATATTCATGACCAAGTCATATGGAAATCCATGATTGATTAATTGCATGAACATGGAGGACTATGGTCATTCTTTTACTACGTCTTTAGTAGTTAGTAACTGTTCTTGTTTGGCTTCAGTTAGTTCTTCCCAGTCTTCATCACTGTCTTCTTGAAGCTGTATCGCTTGGGTTTGCTACTCTAGAGAAGCTGATTTTGTCTTTTTAATAATTCTCTAGCAACATCATTCATCTTCCCTAGATATTTCCTCTTTTTGGTGAAAGTGATTATTCCTGAATCACTTTTGTTCTTTTCAGTTTCAGTCAATTTCTTCTTCAACCTTTCAATCTCATCATCTTTCAGTTTCAGTCTTTCAGCTTGTTCATCGACCAAATCATTCAAAGCATCAATTACTTCATTATTCATCACTGCATCTTCCCTCAGACTCTTCAATCTACTCTCCAGCTTCTCTAATAATTCATCTTTCTTTTTCATCTCCTTCGACTATTGCAGCTGTATTCCAGAAATCTATCATGTGGGATAGATAGATGTGTCACACCCCAACCTTAACGGCGGAAACGTCGAGATGTGAAGGTTAAGATTGTTCATGCCACACAACGCTAATTTAAGATGACAATAATATTAAATATCAATATTCATGACATCCATTTAAGAAATAACATAAGTTCAAACATTTAACAATACATAAGATTTCCAACGTCAAAAGATATTAATTGTCTTTTTATTTTAATCTAGGTCCAATCCTAGATGTAAGTAAGTCTTCAAAGCATGCTAAGCAGTATCATTTCCTGAAACATGTTAAAAATAATGTCAACAACATGTTGGTGAGTTTCCATAGATTTTCATACATAGGTATATATCAAAGATGACAATTCACATCATAGGTTATTGAAATAAGTAAATAAAGATGGATGAACAAATGTAACAATCAAACCTTGGCAAATATGGCCATTACAAGATTAAACGATTAGCTAAGTGTATTTGGTTCCCATAGTGCTCAAGAATACGACACTAGGAGCCGGCAATAACCTCGGCTTTAGCACCAACAGGCTTGTCAGGCCCATAGATCTATGACGTCGCCAGGCTAGCAATAGTTAATAATTGTATCTTACAAGGGTCATCACATGATAGTTACAAGATTTCAAATAACCATAACAAAATAAGATGAATTGTACAAGTGTTACAAGATTAAAAGCATGGTTACAAGTGTGTTTATGATACGTTTAACATGTTTCACCCCAAAAGCGTGAAATAATATAAAAAGGGGTATGAAAACTCACATGGATAATAAGAATGAGCAAATAAGAAGTCTTGTATGAAATGCCGAGGATTCGTTAACGTTCAACCTAAATGAACGACGTGTTAAGTTAATCATGATGATTATAGTGTTAAGTTTATAAACCATTTAACTCATGATTTTTAAATTATTAAATAGATACAATTTGTTATTATTTTGGTATTTAAATGATTAAATAAATTTTTTTGTGATTTACACTATTAATAAAAGTTAAACTTTTATTATCAAATGGTCATTATTTACTATTTAAATAAAATAATAATTTTATAGGTTTAAATGATTAAAACAATTCTATTAATTACAATAAGTGTATATTTTAAATATATACATATGTATTTATTTTCTCAAAATATATTTAAAAAAATTTATAACAATAAAGAATTTATTAAATTGGAATTATTTAAAAAAATTAACTGAGATTTATTACAATTTAGAATTAATAATAAATCGTATTTTGTAACAATTTTTATAATTTAAAATAGAATTTCTTAATTGAATTTCTAAAATAATTAAAAAGGAATTAATTCTATTAATTTTTTGATTAAAATTGATTTTTATATATTTAATAATAATATTTAAACATTTTCTGAAATTTAAATATTAATAAAAACCTTTTTAAAAAAATGGTAGGGCCTCGGGTTCGAACCCGGGTCCCTTGCCAAGACAACCAACACTCAAACCACCGGGCCAAAGCCCCGGGTTGTGTTAATTTTTCAGAATCAAACTTTAAGTCAATTTTTCCCGAAAAGCCCCAATTCCACCCAAGAACCCTAAAACCAAATTGATTGAATTGATCAAGGATTCGATGTTGATACCGAAATTAACCGTGGGGCTTTTGTCCCCTGTGTCAGAACGCGTCATAAACCCCATGTAATTACCTGAAATTGATTGAAATTCGATAGATCAAGGAAGAACACCGGTCGACTGTTCTGAAATTTGGGGATTTCGAGGTGTGTGTTTTTGGATGAAATTGAGCTTACATAGAGTTGGAAAGGGACGAATGCAACCTTTCCCCTCTGTTATATAGCTCCCATTGGAACCGTTTCAGGTTCATCGAGTTCGAATTTACCTCGCACAGTACCGTTGCAATTCGAACAGAATTAAGGCAAATTTATGTGTGATTAACACACCATTGATTTCGTATTGATTAATAGAACGTTGGAGCATGATGAATTTTATTAATAACAGGTCTTAAGTGTAGAATTGATTTGAGGTTTTGTGGTGTTTCGGTTACTGGTTTAATTGGTTGATTAATTGTGTTTAACATCGAATAATTGGGTGTTTACAAGTTCGAAATTGTTGTATGAGTGATATGGTGCCTTAAATTCGGATTTAAACCAGTGAATTATGGTGTTTTGGAGTTGGCCGGAGTTCGGCCGGAGTTTGGCCGGGAATTGGGGGCCGACGGGTGGCAAATGGTTTGGGTTTTAGAATTACACTCTTGGTCCCTGCGGTTTAAGTTTTACCATTTTACTCCATAGTTTGAGTTTTAAATAATTTACAATTTAGTCCTTGTGGTTTTATATGTTATTGTTTTAAGCTTAAAATGCTAAATCACAAGTTTTTCTAAAAATTTTATAATTTTTATTATTATTTTTATTATTGTTATTATTATTATTATTATTATTATTATTATTATTATTATTATTATTATTAATATTATTTACTTAATTATTTACTAATATCTAGCTTATAAGAATACCAAAAGCGATCAATAGTACAAGATATTTCAAACGAGTCCTCGTATTTGCATTAATAACAACACAAACCCTTACAAGAGATAACGAGTTTTTAACAAACGTTTAACAAAAACACGAGAGGTCAGAGTCTCCCAACCTTTAAGAAATTTCGTCCCGAAATTAAAGACAAGACTAAACGAACAGATAGGGATATTTCTTCTTCATGTAATTCTCGCGTTCCCAGGTGAATTCAGCTCCACGTTTGTTTTCCCAATGAACCTTGACGATTGGTGTAGAAGTTGTTCGGGTCTTCTTCAGCGTTCGATCCATAATCTCGACGGGTTTCTCAACGAAATGCAACGACTCGTCAATTTGGATTTCCTCCAAAGGAACATGCAGATTTTCATCGGGCAGGCATTTCCTCAAGTTTGAGACATGGAAAACAGGATGAACCCCGTTAAGTTCAGAAGGTATTTCCAGTTTGTAAGCCACTTTCCCAACTCTTTTCAGAATCTTGAAAGGTCCTACGAAACGTGGGGCTAACTTGCCCTTCTTCCCAAAGCGAACAACACCCTTCCACGGAGAAACCTTAAGAAGAACCATGTCGTCGACTTGAAACTCCAATGGTTTGCGTCTTTTATCCGCGTAACTCTTTTGACGACTTCTAGCCACCTCAAGGTTATTACGAATTTTGGAGACTTTGTCGGTCGTTTCTTGAATAAGTTCAGGACCCGTAATAAGATTCTCACCAACGTCAGTCCAACAGATCCGAGAACGACATTTGCGACCATATAAAGCCTCGAATGGTGCCATCTTGATACTTGAGTGGTAACTATTGTTATACGAGAATTCCGCTAGTGGTAGATGCGTATCCCAGTCACCACCAAATTCAAGGACACAAAGACGCAGTAAGTCCTCAAGGGTTTGGATTGTTCGCTCGGTTTGACCGTCCGTTTGAGGATGGTAAGCCGTACTTAAATCTAATTGAGTACCCAAGAGTTCTTGCATGGAAGACCAGAAGTGTGAAGTGAATCGAGCATCACGATCGGAAATAATATGCAAAGGCACACCATGACGACTCATAATTTCATCGATGTAGATATGAGCCAATCTTGAAACTTTGTATGTGTCTCGTATTTGTATGAAATGTGCCGTTTTGGTCAAACGGTCAACGATCACCCATATACTATCATGGCCACGAAGGGTACGTGGTAACTTGGTTATAAAATCCATGGATATGTGTTCCCATTTCCAGATAGGGATTTCAGGTTGTTCAAGTAAACCACTAGACCGTTGATGTTCAGCTTTTACTCTTGCACATGTGAGGCACTTAGAAACATAAGATGCGATATCTTTCTTCATTCCCGGCCACCAATATTGGCCACGCAAATCCATGTACATTTTATCGGACCCGGGATGAATAGAATATCGAGTTTGATGAGCTTCGTTCATAATGAAGTGACGGAGATTATTGCGATTCGGAATCCAGAGTCGATTCAAGAAATACCACATGCCATTCGGTTTTGTCTCCAATTGTGATCGAACGTTATACGTTAGATCTTCATCTTTCCTTTCCTCGGTTAGCGCCGCTTGTTGAGCCTCGCGGATGCAAAACTCGAGATCACTATCAACCCTTAAGTTTTGAAGCATGATAGTGGCCTCGTTAATGTCCACGTGTATCTCGGTGTCAAACTCCCCCAACGTGTCAAACCATAGCCTTCGATCTTGGATTTCTTGCAGCGAGACAGTCTTGTTGTGGATCTTATGACTCAGCGTGTCGGCTACAACATTCGCCTTTCCAGGATGATAGTGAATGTCGCAGTCGTAGTCGCTAATTAGTTCAACCCAACGTCTTTGTCTCATGTTGAGATCCTTTTGATTAAACACGTGTTGAAGGCTCTTATGGTCGGTGTAGACTATGCATTGCGTTCCATAGAGATAATGTCGCCAAATCTTCAAAGCAAATACTACGGCACCAAGTTCGAGATCATGAGTTATGTAGTTCACTTCATGAACCTTCAATTGTCTCGACGTGTAAGCTATGACCTTACCTCGTTGCATGAGAACGCAACCAAGACCTTGACTAGACGCGTCGCTATATACACTGAAGTCATCGTTTCCACCGGGAAGGGTTAGGATAGGAGCATTACACAGTTTGTGTTTCAACGTCTCGAACGCATCTTCATGTTCGGGCCCGCACTCAAAAAGTCTATTCTTTTGAGTTAGCGCCGTAAGCGGTTTCGCAATCTTCAAAAAGTTTGCAATGAACCTACGGTAATAACCCGCTAAACCCAGAAAAGAACGAACCTCGGTTGGGGTCGTGGGAACACACCAATTCTTCACGGCTTCTATCTTTGCAGGATCAACGTGAATTCGTTGGCTATTCACCACATGTCGTAAGAATTGGACTTCTTCAAGCCAAAATTCGCACTTGGAGAACTTGGCATATAATTGTTCCTTTTTCAAAAGATCGAGGACTTGACGTAGGTGCGACTCGTGATCGGTCTTTGTCTTGGAATAGATGAGAATGTCATCAATAAACACGATCACGAATTTATCCAAATACGGTTTACATACCTGGTTCATGAGATCCATGAAGACAGCAGGTGCATTAGTCAAGCCAAAAGGCATAACCATAAACTCATAATGTCCATATCGAGTACGAAACACGGTCTTTGGAATATCATTGTCGTGAACACGTAATTGATGATATCCAGAACGTAGATCGATCTTCGAGAATTGTGTAGCTCCTTGAAGTTGATCGAAGAGATCATCAATTCGAGTTAGAGGGTACCGGTTCTTGATAGTGAGTTTGTTAAGTTCCTGGTAGTCGATACACATACGGAAAGAACCATCTTTCTTCTTTACAAATAGCATGGGTGCACCCCATGATTAAGAGCTAGGTCGAATGAAACCCTTATCGGTCAACTCTTGAAGTTGACTAGCTAGTTCCTGCATTTCAGACGGTGCAAGACGATAAGGTGACTTAGCCACGGGGTTCGCACCAGGAATCAAATCGATTTTGAACTCAACTTCTCACACGGGAGGCAACCCACTAAGATCCTCGGGAAACACTTCGGGAAAATCTCGTACGACAGGAATATCCTTCAATTCCTTCCCCTTGGCTCTCGTATTAACTACATAAGCCATGAAAGCTAAGTAATTTTTACTCAAGCACTTTCGGGCCTTGATACAAGACATGAGTTTGAGTCTTTGGGATGATCTCTCCCAAAGACCTTCAATGTATCACCCGATGGTAAAGGAATTCGAATGCACTTCTCGAAGCATATAATTTCCGCATGTTGCTTGGCTAACCAATCCATGCCGATAATAACATCGAAGCTCCCTAGTTGCATAGGAATAAGGTCGATAAGAAATTCATGCTCGTTAAGACTTAAGACACAATCGCGTATCACGACGTCGACTTCAATAGATTTGCCATCGGCGACTTCGACCGTAAAGGATCTTTCTAAGTTAGAACGCGACTTAGAAAGAATAGGCTCGAACTCTAAAGACACGAAACTTTTATCCTCACCCGAATCAAAAAGTATAGAGGCATATCTACTATTTACAAGGTATATACCTGCTCAAATAATGAACTATCATTGGCACATGGAAAGCAGGCAGGAATTTTACAAGATAAAGAACGATTAAAGGAAAATAGTGACGTACCATTCACTACGTCGTTGTTAGCTTGGGCTTGGTTGGCATTGATGTTGAAAGCCCTTCCTCGAGCCTATGGCACATTTCCCGCATTGCGAGGACATTGTGGATGGAAATGTCCAGGTTCGCCACAGTTGTAGCAGACTCGATTGGCAATCAACGCAGCATTATTCGGGGCACGATGGCAAGTTGCCACCAAATGACCATACTTCCCGCACAACGAGCAAATTCGGCAAGGAATATTCCCCGCATGATGGTACTTGCAGGTGTTGCACATAGGGTATGGCCCAGTATAAGCCCTTGCCACGGGGCTTGATTAGCAACAACAGCTTGCCTTTAAGGGGCATTTGGTTCTGTCACCGCATAGTTACGGGCCGATGTAAATTTGCGCTTCTTGCCCTTAAAGGACTACTAAGTCTTCACTTCCTTTGTTGCCTCGGGAGTCACCTTTACTGTAGACTTAGCACCCTTCACCGTCAAGGTACCAGCCTTAATATGGTTTTCAGTAAGCTGGGCAGTGATATTGATCGCTTCCTCCAAAGTTGTGGGCCTACTTCCCACCACAACATCTTGAATTTGAGGTGGTACCCCCTTGATAAATTTCTCGATGTTGCGGGGTACAGTATCCACCATATGTGGTAGAAGCATGCTCAATTCATGATGCCGGGTGGAATAAGCCAAATGATTCCCGCTATCTTGTTTGAGGTTCCAAAATTCCTCCTCCAACTTTTGTAATTCACTCCTTGGGCAAAACTTTTGGATCATGATATTCTTGAACTCCTCCCAAGTGAGTGCCGATGCAACCTCAGTACCACGGTTTCGCTTCTCACTATTCCACCAAGTGAGTGCCCGTTGTTGAAGGACACTCGTGGCATATCGAACCATGAGCTCTTCAGGACACTCGCTATTGATAAAGGTATTCTCCATACTTTCGAACCACTCGAGAAGTCCAGTGGCTCCTTATTTACCACTAAAGTTAGTGGGCTTGCACGAGTTGAAGTGCTTGAAAGTGCAGGTGCGGTTGTTCCCACCTTGGTTGTTGCTATTCTCCCCATGACCATTGTTTCCATCACCACCATTGATTCCATTGGCGTTGTTGCTGTTATTGGCCATTAAGGTGCTACTAAGTTCAGCTACCATAGTTGGAAGTACAACAGCCATTTGACGGGCGATCATCGCAGCAAGTTTGCGGTCGGAGGTAGCACGCTTTCCATGATGACGAGATATTCTATAATATAGATATAAAGAAAATATTAGTATTTGGAGATAAACCAGTTCAGGAAATCAAGAATTTTTGATATTTTAAATATAACCAGGATGGTTCCATTTGGTATCACATAGCCAATAGAACATGGACACGTCGAGGTGACTTAATCCCAATTACCTCGAGGAAGATGTGTATGTTGACCATAATTTAGCACTCATCCCAGAAATCCCCAGGTAAGCATAACAGGTCTCGCAATGAGATCTATACGAAATGCTTGCCTTAGCCCGAGGGCCTTTATCTAAGAAATCCAGAATACAGGTGTTTATGTGTCACACACTTCCCTATAGGCCCTCAGAATTAAAACCTCGATGAGAATTTCAAGATTTAGACATATCGTCTAAGGAAAAAAAATTTTACTCGATAATATGCGTAGGTTTCCACATGTGGTCGAGAATAAGGTTTAGAAAAGATTAGACGCGATGGAACGTAGAGGCATAAGAAGAAGATTAGAAAGTTGGGGTTTACAAGGTGCAAGGCATATTCCTAAGGCACTATTTTCTAAATGTAAGCAAATAGCACATAAGGGAATTTGTCATGCATCAAGATAGACATATAAGCATACTTACAAGATCATAGCAATTGTCATAAAAAGGGTTCCTAGTTTAACCATAGTCTAGGCCACCATTTCTAATAATCTAAATCCCTATAGTTATTGGCTCTGATATTAATCTGTCACACCCCAACCTTAACGGCGGAAACGTCGAGATGTGAGGGTTAAGATTGTTCATGCCACACAATGCTAATTTAAGATGACAATAATATTAAATATCAATATTTGTGACATCCATTTAAGAAATAACATAAGTTCAAACATTTAACAATACATAAGATTTCCAACGTCACAAGATATTAATTGTCTTTTTATTTTAATCTAGGTCCAATCCTAGATGTAAGTAAGTCTTCAAAGCATGCTAAGCAGTATCATTTCCTGAAACATGTTAAAAATAATGTCAACAACATGTTGGTGAGTTTCCATAGATTTTCATACATAGGTATATATCAAAGATGACAATTCACATCATAGGTTATTGAAATAAGTAAATAAAGATGGATGAACAAATGTAACAATCAAACCTTGACAAATATGGCCATTACAAGATTAAACGATTAGCTAAGTGTATTTGGTTCCCATAGTGCTCAAGAATACGACACTAGGAGCCGGCAATAACCTCGGCTTTAGCACCAAATAGGCTTGTCAGGCCCATAGATCTATGACGTCGCCAGGCTAGCAATAGTTAATGATTGTATCTTACAAGGGTCATCACATGATAGTTACAAGATTTCAAATAACCATGATAAAATAAGATAAATTGCACAAGTGTTACAAGATTAAAAGCATGGTTACAAGTGTGTTTATAATACGTTTAACATGTTTCACCCCAAAAGTGTGAAATAATATAAAAAGGGGTATGAAAACTCACATGGATAATAAGAATGAGCAAATAAGAAGTCTTGTATGAAATGCCGAGGATTCGTTAACGTTCAACCTAAATGAACGACGTGTTAAGTTAATCATGATTATTATAGTGTTAAGTTTATAAACCATTTAACCTATGATTTTTAAATTATTAAATAGATACAATTTGTTATTATTTTGGTATTTAAATGATTAAATAAAAATTTTGTGATTTACACTATTAATAAAAGTTAAACTTTTATTATCAAATGGTCATTATTTACTATTTAAATAAAATAATAATTTTGTAGGTTAAAATGATTAAAACAATTCTATTAATTACAATAAGTGTACATTTTAAATATATACATATGTATTTATTTCCTCAAATATATTTAAAAAAATTTTTAACAATAAAGAATTTATCAAATTGGAATTATTTAAAAAATTAACTGAGATTTATTACAATTTAAAATTAATAATAAATCGTATTTTGTAACAATTTTTATAATTTAAAATAGAATTTCTTAATTGAACTTCTAAGAGAATTAAAAAGGAATTAATTCTATTAATTTTTTGATTAAAATTGACTTTTATATATTAATAATAATATTTAAACATTTTCTGAAATTTAAATATTAATAAAAACCTTTTTAAAAAAAATGGCAGGGCCTCGGGTTCGAACCCGTGTCCCTTGCCAAGACAACCAACACTCAAACCACCGGGCCAAAACCCCGGGTTGTGTTAATTTTTCAGAATCAAACCTTAAGTCAATTTTTCCAGAAAAGCCCCAATTCCACCCAAGAACCCTAAAACCAAATTGATCGAATTGAACAAGGATTCGATGTTGATACCGAAATTAACCATGGGGCTTTTGTCCCCTGTGTCAAAACGCGTCAAAAACCCCATGTAATTACCTGAAATTGATTGAAATTCGATAGATCAAGGAAGAACACCGGTCGACTGTTCTGAAATTTGGGGATTTCGAGGTGTATGTTTTTGGATGAAATTAAGCTTACAGAGAGTTGGAAAGGGACGAATGCAACCTTTCCCCTCTATTATATAGCTCCCATTGGAACCGTTTCAGGTTCATCGAGTTTGAATTTACCTCGCACAGTACCGTTGCAATTCGAACAGAATTAAGGCAAATTTTTGTGTGATTAACACACCATTGATTTCGTATTGATTAGTAGAACGTTGGAGCATGATGAATTTTATTAATAACAGGTCTTAAGTGTAGAATTGATTTGAGGTTTTGTGGTGTTTTGGTTACTGGTTTAATTGGTTGATTAATTGTGTTTAACATCGAATAATTGGGTGTTTACAAGTTCGAAATTGTTGTACGAGTGATATGGTGCCTTAAATTCGGATTTAAACTAGTGAATTATGGTGTTTTGGAGTTGGCCGGAGTTCGGCCGGAGTTTGGCTGGAATCGGGGGCCGACGGGTGGGAAATGGTTTGGGTTTTAGAATTTTACACTCTTGGTCCCTGCGGTTTAAGTTTTACCATTTTTCTCCATAGTTTGAGTTTTAAATAATTTACAATTTAGTCCCTATGGTTTTATATGTTATTGTTTTAAGCTTAAAATGCTAAATCACAAGTTTTTCTAAATTTTTTATAATTTTTATTATTATTTATTATTATTATTATTATTATTATTATTATTATTATTATTATTATTATTATTATTATTATTATTATTATTATTATTATTTTAATATTATTTACTTAATTATTTACTAATATCTAGCTTATAAGAATACCGAAAGCGATCAATAGTACAAGATATTTCAAACGAGTCCTCGTATTTGCATTAATAACAACCAAACCCTTACAAGAGATAACGAGTTTTTAACAAACGTTTAACAAAAACACGAGAGGTCACAAGATGACTGAGTCAGCAGTCAGCGCATAGAAGAGTCTTGTTCTTCTAAGGTATCTTATGATGTCTCTGCATTCATCCTCCTTCAGAAATGCACAGACATTATGGTCTTTTACGAACCGATTAGCCATTGTTTCAGTGGTGTTAGCCTAGTGTTAAATGTAGACAATGAAGAAGAGAGTTTTGGATGAAGGGATTTTTAGGTCGGAGTGTTTTGAAAATGAATAGAAAGGCCAACGGTCAGAGTACCTTTTTTATACCTTTTCAGACAAGCTGTCTACCATGGGGGACCTATTTACATTTTTTACCCCTCCAAGGTTATTAACTATTCCTAATAAATAATTAATAGCGATTAATGATCATATAATTAAGCAAAGTATAATATCCACGGAAATCACAGTTTTTTCTGTTTCTTCCGTACTTTATCTACGAAAGAGGACCCATTCTGTCTTCCGCAGAAGCATCTGCGGATGAACAGATTTCACTGTATCTACAGAAGATAGCTTCATGTCTTCCGTAGTACGCCTTTGGTTTCGATTAGTTATACTGCTCAGATTAAAGGAATTAATTGATCAGTTATACTTACTCCCCCTAAATTTGTGATTAATCATCTACGGATGAGTTTATCAAAAATTTATACGAAGATCGCATGATCAGTGAGTGTGTAACTGAAAATCACATGAGTATAGTGTTCTGTGGCGGGCAATTGGTTGAGAAACTAAGGATCATACTATAAATCAGACACATTCCTGCTTAGTTTGGTTGAGAGAAAAGCCTACTAGATCTAGTGCAAATTGCAAATATGGTGATCCGCAGAAGTTCAACCTAGAGTGTATGTTGGACATGTCCGGCTAGTTATCATGTTTTGGTAAGAATTAAAGATAAACAAGGATGAATGCATCATGCAAGATGTATGAAAGTCTGTCTCCCAGATTGTGATCAATTCATCACTTTATCACACATACCATGTTCCATAGATTATAAGCTCTATCTTAAGATTTCTTTGAAATCTTATTAATCCCTTTTATGAATGCTCTTTGAATACTATGTAGTTGATCCTTTAGGATTCTTTTGGGAGCAGTTCTTTTTGGGAACTTTTAATGATCAGCATCAGGTCACCAGGTCTTTACTTACGTAAAACAGAGGTGCCCTTTGACCCAGGTCTTTGCTTACGCAAAACGGGGGTCATGATGCGCAAAGATAGAGGTTAAAAGGTGTTACAACATAGTAAGTGTGCATAAGTGATAAGTTGTGTACTTTTTGATGAGACTTACTTGTTAACTCCTCACAATGACTTATCCAAGCTAAGTCATCTTGGCTTTATGTTGAGCATGACATAGCTTATTTTCCACTCAGGATGAACCTATTCATATATTCAACACATCAGATCAGTAGATAGTTGATTGGGTGCAGGCAGGATTTATAGCATACTATCATATCCGTAGGTTATCAAAATCCTTACACCATATGATCACAGTTAATGAGCCTATATACCTGTTGTTAATATTTTGAACTTATTCTAAGTTGATCATGCCTAATGATTTAATTAAGAACTTAAATCTTACTGAATCAAAGGCCTTAGTGAATAAATCAGCAAGCTGATTTGTTGTGTCCACTTTGATCAACTTAATTAGTCCCTTTTCTGAGCAGTCTCTTAGAAAATGGTATCTGATTTCTATATGCTTAGTTTTACTATGTTGGACTAGATTAGCAGTGATAAACATTGCAGCTGAATTGTCTATATATATTGGTGTCTGGAGAAAATTGTAACCATAATCAAGTAATTGATTTTGTAACCATAGAACCTGGGAGCAGCCTGCTGAAGCAGCTATGTATTCAGCCTCAGCTGTGGATACTGAAACATTTGTCTGCTTTTTGCACTGCCAAGACACAAGTCTTGGTCCTATGAATTGACATCCTCCAGTTGTTGATTTTCTATTGTTGTTGCATCCTCCGTAGTCACTGTCTGAATAGGAGTAAAGCTTGAAGTCTCCTTCTTTGGGATACCAAAGTCCAAGTGATGGTTTCCCTTTGAGGTATCTGAATATTCTCTTTACTGCATTCAAGTGGGACTCTTTGGTTCTGCTTGATACCTAGCACACACACACACAGCAAACATTATGTCAGGTCTACTAGCAGTTAAGTACATTAATGATCCTATCATAGATCTATATAATCTTTGATCAATAGACTTCCTGGATCTGGTACAATTTTATCTATAGTAGATGGTGTTTTGCATGATGCACAGTCTGCAAGGTTGTATTTCTTCAGTGTTTGAAGGATATACGTTTCTTGATTGATGAAGATGCCATCTGTTTTTCTGATGAACTTGTAATCCTAAGAAGAAAGTTAATTCTCCCATTGAACTCATCTGAAACTCAGATTGCATTAAGGCTTCAAACTCTTCACAGAGTCTCTTGTTTGTTGATCCAAATATGATGTCATCAACATATACTTGAACAACTAAAGATCTTGATGTTCATGTTTGACGAAGAGTGTCTGGTCAATTGTTCCTCTCTTGTATCCATGTCTTAGGAGAAACTTGGATAGTGTTTCATACCATTTTCTTGGTGCTTGATGAAGTCCATATAAAGCTTTATCAAGCTTGTACACCCTGTGAGGGTAATCAGGATCTTCAAATCCTGGTGGTTAAGAAACATAGACCTCTTCATCAATTTTACCATATAAGAAGGCACTCTTTACATCCATTTGGTAAACTGTGAACTTCTTATATGATGCATATGCCAAAAACACTCTTATTGCCTTAATCCTTGCAACTGGTGTAAAGACTTCATCATAGTCTATGCCTTCCTCTTGTGTGTAGCCTTGAGCAATCAGCCATGCTTTGTTTCTGATTATTATTCCCCTGTCATCTAGCTTATTTTTAAATAACCACCTTGTGCTAATGGGATATTGGCCTTCAGGGAGATCAACTAGATTCCACACCTTCTGTTTCCTGAATTGCTGAAGTTCTTCTTGCATTGCTTCAATCCAGCTGTTGTCTTTCAAGGCTTCTGTTATATTAGGAGGAACTACTTGTGATAGAAAGCAAGACATGTGTTTGTAGCTCCCCCTTGTCTTCTGGTAGTTCTGTTGTGAAGGTCACCTATCATGTTATCAATTGGGTGATACTTATGTGCTCTAACTGTTGGTACATCATTAACTTGGATGGATGAATCCAGGTTTGTGATGTTGGTTGTTGGAGATGAGGTTAGTTGTGATGGAGGGTCAACAAAGTAGTTCATCTCATTTTCTGGTGCAACTGTCTGAGTTTCCGCAGAAACATGTATGCCTTCCGGGGTAGTGGACATGTCTTTCGTAGGGACTTGATCAGCTGTAGTTTCAGAGCAAGATATTTCTGTGTGTGACAATAGTGTTGAGTGGTTTTCGGATGTGGTTTGATTATTAGGGAATCTCGGTCCATCATCTGCAGGAGTAGGAACATCTACGAAAGTAGATGGTACTTCAGCTGATGTGCATGGTGTGAGGTCATCAGAAACATCTTTACTAGTTTGTGCTGATGCATCAGGATCAGTGTTACTTTGGTTCTCCAGGGGAGTGACTCTAGGTGGGTCAGCTGTCAATGGTACACCCATATTTAGAGGAACATAAGGGTAACATGTATCAGCAGCACCTGTCATGTTAAGATAACCAGAGTTAAATGAGTTAGTTAATGCATCTATATCAAACAGCCAAGATGATCCTTTTACTGACTGTGGAAATAAGGATTCATCAAAGGATACATTAGGAGTTTCTTCCACTATGTTATCATGTGGAATATAGACTCTATATGATTTAGATGTTGATGAGTAACCAACAAAGAAACCATCATAGGCTTTTTCAGCAAAATTTCCTAACTGTTCTTTTGTGTTTAATACAGATACGTGACACCCAAAAGCTTTAAGATATCCTATAAAGGTTTTCTTTTAAACAGAAGTTCATAGGGTGTTTTATTATATTCTTTGACAATCAAAGTTCTGTTTTGAACAGTGCAGGCTGTGTTCACAGCTTCTGCCCAAAATGTTATTGCAGATGTGAGTCAGCTAGCATTGTTCTTGCTGCTTCAATTAGAGTTCTGTTTCTCCTCTCAGCAACTCCATTCTGTTGAGGAGTTCTTGGAGCACTAAATTCCTAGCTATGCCTTTATCCCTGCAAAATGAGTCTAAGACATAATTAACAAATTCAGTTATTATCACTTCTCAGTATCTTGATTCTTAGATCAAGTTGATTTTCTATCTTAGTGATGAACTCCATTAAAATTTCTGATGTTTCACTTTTATGTTTTAAGAAAAATACCCAAGTAAATCTAGTGAAATCATCAACAATCACCAAACAGTACTGCTTTTGCCAATGCTTAACACATTGGTGGGACCAAAAAGATCCATGTGCAGTAACTTTAGTGGGTTGTGTTTGTGTTAATTGTTTTGGACTTATGTGATACTTTATGTTGTTTGCCTTTATAGCATGATAAACAGTGATTAGAACAGTAAAATTCTTTCTTTGGAACACCAATGACTAAGTCATTTTTCACCAATTTATTCATGTTCTTCATGTTGGAATGAGCCATCCTTCTGTGCCAGAGTTGTGCTTCATCTTCTGATGATTTAGAGATCAGGCATGTTTCTTTGCTTGTTAGTGCAGTTTGTTCATATCCAACACATAGGTGTTACCTTTTCTTGGTGCTTTAAGAAGGATCCAGTCTTCTGGAATTTTGAAACCTGGCTTAAGAATGTAGCAATCAGAGTTATCAAAGAAAGTAGTATAGTGTTGGTCATAGATTTGTGATACACTTAGTAAGTTAAACTGTAAGTTTTCACAAAAGTTAACTTTTTCAAACTTTAAAACTCCATTTGTTACCATTCCTTCACCAGTAATTTTACCTCCCTTCTTATCCCCACCAAATGCTACATATGAAGCATTCTTATGTTTGAAGTCCTGCAAGAGGGTGCAGTCTCCTGTCATATGTCTGGAACAGCCACTGTCAATATACCACTTGTTGTCAGCCCTCCTTGGATGTTCCTGTAAACAAAGATGAACTTAGTTAGACTTAGGAGCCCAAGCCTTGCTGGTCTTGGGCTTGACATTGTTATCTAATGTATCAACTTTCTCATGAATAAGACTTGAATTTTCTAGATTAGCTGTACAGTCAGTTAATTCATTATGTTTAGTTTGGGGTGAGGATGTAATGGTTGATGAGGTTGAGGTGATGTCTTCTTGATTCATACTGACTTGGTTAGTCATTTTTGTTTGAGACTTCTTCTTTAATGTGGATGATGAGGAATTGCCAGAAAATGTTTCTGCATCTTTTGCTTTGGACTTAGGCACATCATTGCCTTTGTCAAAGTGATCAAAGAAGTTGTCTTCTTCCTCAAGTGCTACCTTTTTGTGTGGTGCATTCTTTTGCACTTGTGATTTCTCCTTCTTATTCTTTAATTGCACCTCAGCAATTTTGTTGTTTTTCTTAGTAACTTTCTGTTCTTGTTGTTGTTTCTTTTGGTTTGAATCTCTATCATCTTCAGAAGATTGTGAGTCTGACTCAGAGGTATCTACTTTCTTTGTCTTGAGAATCTTTGTTTTGTTCTTCTTGTTGAAGTAGCATTCCTTTGTAGTATGGTTGTTTTTGTTGCATATTGCACAATATTTGTTGAAGTAACAATCTGAAGTCATGTGATTGTTCATGTTACATATTGAGCAATAGCTGCTGAAGTAGCATTCTTCTGTGCTGTGGTTGTGCATGTCACACCATTTACAGTAAACTTCATCTTCACTGTCAGATGCATTCCTTTTCTTTGCCTTCTTCTTGCTCATCAGTTTTTGCTTCTTTAATTCCTTTTCAAATATAGCTGCTGATGAGTCTTTTCCTCTTCCATACATGATATCAAAAGGTTCTTGTGTTGTATCTTTTGTGTCCTTTTTCTTAGTCTGTTCTGATTTCTTCCGCAGATGATCTGCGGAAGTTATGTTCTTTTCTCCTGATCCTCTTTTTGCTGACTTTTCTTTATTTAGTTTATTGAATGCATGTATGCCTTCATTTAATTGCTCAATCCTTGTGTGGATTGTCTTTAGCAGATTTCTTTGTTTTGGTAGATAGGGTAGTTTAAGTTCATTTAGTACCTTTGGAATTGAGTATTCTTTTAACACAGTTTTATCCTTACCCAACCCAGCATTATTAGTCTCAGCCTCTTCATCTAAGTCATCACAGTTGTCATAATCAAATTCTGACAGCTCGAGTCTGATGAACTAGATTCAGATGACTCAGTATTATTAAGTTTATTTGATGACTCAGGTATGAGGTGATTAGATAAACTGTTGGTCATTGACTCAGGTAAAGGAATATAATTATTGGTAACTGGTGGTGCAACTGCATGAAATCCCAATCCTGACTTGTTCTTAGACTCAATGAGAGTTTAACAGTTTCTCATACTGTTGTGATGACAATTGGAATTTTTGCAGTTTCACCTCAGTAGATGCATGTTCTGACATAGATTTGGTTAAAGGTGTAGTCAGATGCTCAACTTGTGCTTTTAGATTGTAATTTTCAGATACAAGTTTATCTAAATCCTTTTGTAAAGAATTAATTTTGACTTGATAAAGTTTGTGTTCTCTAACATGAGATTCATTTAAGAGTAAGGTTTCTTTTACTTTATCAGCCAATTGTTGAGCATGTGTTCTATATCTTTCTACTTCATCTATGCAAGAAGAGGAACACAACCTTTCTCTTACCTCAGTGGCCAATGGAGGGACTTTGTTTTCCATATTAGCCATCAAAGCTTGGTTTTCAGCAAGTACTTCCTTCTCATACATGCTCCAATCACAAGTACCATCCTGCAAAATAATTAAACCAGTTTCTTTAGTGTTAGAGATACCTGTTGTATTGTTTGGTGGGGATGCATTGGTTAATAGTGGTTGTGTGATACTCCTTTGACTAGGCTGTCTTGAGTCAGTTGACTGCTGTTGGCTGTTATTGCACTCCCTTGAAAAGTGTCCAAACAGATTGCACTTAAAGCATCTCACTTTGGACTTATCTACACCAATTTTTGTTGTTCTTCCTCCAACAGACAATCCTTTGTTTCTTTTCATGTACATCTTGGCTCTATAGGCAATCATTGCCATTTGCCATTGCAGATCCATCTCTTCCACTTCATCAGGATGAAGTTCTTCTAGATCTTGTTGACAAAAGTGAGCAGGAGTCAAGGTGCTTCCTAGATAAGCCTGAAAGCTTGAGCTAAAAGCTGCAAAGGCAGCTTTCTGTTCTTCAGTCTCCAGAACCACAGTAATTGGTTCTGTTTGATGTTATTCTTCTTGCTTTTGGATTCATCAGCCTTTCCTTTTGTCTGTTTGTGCTGATTGCTTTGAGTTCTTGATTTTGAAGGCTTTGCTAGAAACTTTTTCTCCTTCCTGTTCACCTTCATCACTGGAGTTGTCTTCATCTTCATTACAGATGAATGCACTGCCAGTATTCTTCAGTTCTTTGAATTGATAAGGTGCTATAGGTGCTTTCACACTTTTGTTTCTTGTCTTTTCATCCAGCTCCAATGCTTCTACTTTTGCCACTAGAGTGTCTAGACCTATTGTTTTTAGATCAATAGTATTTTTAAACATGGACACAGTCTGTGTCCAGTTTTCAGGCAAAGAATGAAGCATCTTTTTATTCAATTCTTCATTGTTGTACTTAAGTTCAAGGATGTTCATCTCTGTAACAAGTTGCATGAATCTATGCAATTGTTGAGGGACTGACTCACCCGAATATGATGGAATGTTTCATATTGTGCACGGAGAGTATCCTTCTTTATGCTTCTAATCTCGTCACTACCTTCACACAGAGTGTGCAGGATTTTCCATAACCAGTTAGCTGTTTTGTATGATTCACACCTGATCAAGAGTTCTTCAGGCAAAGCCATAGTAAGCATACTATAAGCTTTGATGTCAATCTTGACTCTCTTGGCATCATCAGGTGATAGATTCTTTAAACTGATGGGTTGATTATTATCCTTATAATCCGCTCCTAAGGCAGGTGGGATATAAGGTCCTTCGGTAATCGAAGCCCATAAGTCAGAATCTATGTAATTAACATGATTCCTGAATCGGATTTTCTAGGTTTTAAAACCAGATTTGTTTTCCAGTTTAGGAGGTTGATAAGCACCAACAACTGAATTACTCATGATAATTAATTTTATTTAGAAAGCATAATTTTGTTTTAGCAGAATCGATTAAACAAATCAAAGCTGATAGATCAATTGATCTGGATCAATGAGCACCAAGCTCTGATACCACCTGTGAATCCAAGGATCGTTCAGAAATTATCAGAATTGATTTGAACAAGTATTGATCGCGGAATTATCAATACTTGGTGTTTAATATATTAATAATACTAAAATCAACCAATCAAACAAATAGAATAAGAATAATCAAATCGAGAGAACTCAATAATGTTGATTGTAATGCTTTTTTGTTGCTATTGATGTTGCTGATCTTGATACAATGATTCAGATAATGATTACTGATGATTCTAATGATTCTCAACTGTTGTTATTATTTTTCTATGTTGTTGATCTCTTATATATATATATATATATAGAGATCCAATTCTGTTCTATTGCTAGCTATTTTGTTGCTATAATTAAGCTAATTAAACTTATCCAAAATCCTCGCCATGTTTATCGGCTTAGGAAATTGAGATTTACAACGAATCTAATATGAATAAAGTTGTTGATGTGACGTGGAATATTCGCTTGAATAATATGTCTTCCGTCGCCATTGACTTGATGTTATTGCTTTGACATGTTGACTATGTTGCATACTTGATGATATGAAATCATACACGTTTGTTAGTCTTCCATAGGAATTTACTCTTCCGCAGGTAACTAGTCTTCTGCAGCAACACTTTGTTCTTTACTTGTTCTTATGATTCCGCATGAGTTCTTGTCTTCCGCAGCAATCCATCCTTCAGTAGCTTGTTCTTTTCTTGTTCTGCTGAAGTTGTTCTTCCGCAGGAGATCTACGGATGTACACTTTAGTTATGTTCCTCAGAACTATGGGAGAACACTTTATTCATCCGCAGTTGTTCCAACACTTAGTCAATTTTCCAAATTGACACAGTTTAATGTTTTCTGCATATTCACACATATATTCTGAAATATATTATATCATCGATGAATATATTATGAAGTGCAAATTAAATGTTATTTAATTCATAAACACAATTATAATCAAATATATTCATTTTATATCATCAAGAACAATAATTACAATAATGATTACAAGAGTGATTTTTATCATCTAAACCTATACAAGAGATCTATCCCTAACAGTTGCCAACACTAAAACCGGGTGGATCATTTTTAAAAAATTGCCTCGGATAAAGTTTAGAAAAAAGTTAATTTGTTTATTGTAAACGAAAATAGATTGACAGTGCTCATTTTATAGTTTAAATTATAACCGTCCGCAACGGTTATTTAATCGCTTAGAAAATAACGGCTATATTACCGCGTGTTTGTTTATTGAGTGATTATGTTGATTATAAAACATGAATTAAGTTTATAAAAACAAGAAAGGATAAGAATGAAAAGTTAGGATAAAAATAATACGTTAGTACGAATAAATGTTAATAAACATAATTAAAATGTTAGTTGTATAAAAGTTAGTTGACATAGAAGGAAATGTTAGTTGTATAATTAAACATTAAGTAAAAATTAGATGCATAAGTAAATGTTAGTTGCATAAGTAAATGTTAGTTGCATAATTAAAAGTTAGGTGTATAAATAATATGTTAGATGCATAATCAAAAGTTAGATGCATAAATTGAAGTTAGTTTGTTAGCAGTCTCATAGTTATTAAGATGTTCATAATAATATCTCTTTTATGCTTATTTTATTTATCTTAGTTATCTTCTAAATATAATATATTATACATTATTACTAATGAAGTGCTTATCTTGCTTAATTGATTACTTCGTGCTTTATTGATATTCTTGATTGAAGTATAAAAGTTCTCGTGCTGATAACGTTATAATATAACAATGATTAACACAAGATTAGTGTTAGCACTTAAGAACTTTAGAGAAAATTACAAGAGCAAGAAGAAAAGAAATGTATAACTTATAAAAATGTATACAAAAGATGCATTTTCTCATTAAATTGAGGTGATATTTATACTATAAAAATTAATGATTTTAATAGACAAGAGATAACTATTTAAAAGACAAATAGATAAACAATTCCAACTTTTAAGCTTTAAAAAATAACATTCAATAACTCATGAAATTTCATAATAGGTGGTGATTTTTAAGTTTATTAATTAATTTTTTTTATTACCCCCCCCCCCCCCCCCCCCCCCCCCCCCCCCCCCCCCCCCCCCAAAAAGGCAAAAGCTAAAACGGTCAAATGAATTCACGTGATTGTAATGAGTGTTGGTGTCCATTTGCGATTTCTAAAACTCTAGGGTCATTAGGTCAATAACATAAGCTGTTAAACGAGTCCATAAAACACTTGACGACAGTTGAACTAGAGATGTAACCGACCGGTCAAACCACCTCACCGGAAAATCACTCCGGCGACAATGTCGTCGACTCAACGGCAACCAAACGACTCTTGGGACTACATGCTACCAGGTCCACCGTCCCGCAGCAACGGCGGAGCCGCCGACCTCCGCGCCACCGGCCTCCTTGCCTACGCCGCCGGCAGCTCCGTTGCCATAGTTGACTCACGCTCCATGCAACTCGTATCAGTCCTTCCGATTCCTCCTCCGTCCTCCACCACCGGCGGAGGTTCCGCCACCAGTTCTTCAACCGCATCGTATCTGTCTCCCTTCGTCACCGCCGTACGGTGGTGCCCTACGCCGATCCGCCTAGATCTCCTCTCGCACGATCCTACATCTTCGCACTCGCACCTACTCCTCGCTGCCGGTGACCGTCAAGGCCGGATCTGCCTCCTGGATCCTCGCGTGAAGTCGTCTGTTACGCTTTTCCTGCAAACGGATCCGAACGTTAAGTTAGGGATTCAGGATTTGTGCTGGATTCAAGCGAGATCTGATTCGTGGATCATTGCTGCAATTAGTGGATCTTCGCTTCTTTCGCTGTACGAAACCTCCACTGGACGTTGCTTCTTCAAATACGACGCCGCACCGGAGGTTTTCTCGTGTATCAGACGTGATCCGTTTGATTCTCGTCATATCTGTGTTGTAGGTCTCAGAGGCTTTGTGTTAGGGATTCGAGTCCACGGTGATAGTTCGGATTCCGACGTCGTTTTGAAGGAGCTTCAGATTTCCACTGATGTGTCGGAATTGAATAAGCTGGAGAGAGATTCTGGTAACGGTGCTGGTGCTTCTGGTGCGGCAAGTAATTCGCCGGCGATGGCGTTGTTTCCGACTTATGTTGTGAGAGTTGCGTTTTCGCCGCATTGGAAGCATATACTGTATGTGACTTTTCCTAGGGAGTTGGTTGTGTTTGATATGCAGTATCAGACTGCTTTGTTCCGTGCGCCTTTACCGAGAGGTTGTGGGAAGTTTCTTGATGTGTTGCCGGACCCGATCCTGGAGCTGGTTTACTGTGCTCATTTTGATGGCAGGATCAGCGCCTGGCTGCGAAAGGAGTAAGGAGACTTGTTGCTTAACTGAAAACGATATTCTGTATGCTTTATTTGCTGCATTTTGCTATGCACATTTGTTAATATTAGCTGCAAGTTTTCCTATTCCATTGTGATTTGAACAGGCCACTAGCTCTTTTTTAAATCATTCTCATGGTTTTTTTGATTTGATGATTTGAGTTATTGATATATCTGAGGAACCTGCAAGATTTTGAAAGTAAATGACATGCCTGTAAATTTGTTGATTAGAGTTTCTGAGACACTTTTGCTTGGTAGATTGAAGGTGATATAAACTAGGATGTATTAGTTCTCCACTGCACTATTTTAAATTTCCCCTGCACTAAGCATTGGTGATTTTCTAAAAATAAGTGTTACCGTAATCATTAACCGGCCTGTGGCACCCCGCCTCAGAAATCCACAGGAGGCAATGCGGCTCACGAGTTGACCTGGATGCAAGGTGTGGGGTTCAAACTACTATCTTTGCCCCAAGCCCCCAACGTCGCGTAAATGCTCGAACCTTGATCTAGGCTTCCGATCCTCGCCGTGGGCTGGCCACCCAATAGCCTGGGGTGAGGATCAAACCTGGATCTCCTTTGGAGAATCCCGGTGCCCTACCACCAGGCCACATTAAAGCACTATATATTGGTTATCCATGAATACTTTCCTAATGAATATGACTCATGTATAACTATTAGAAGTGATAAGATACACATGCTTCTTGTAACTAGGAGTTAGGGGCTTTGACTGGGATGCAACGGCCTTCATATTGCATATGGTTTCTTTGCACTGCCCATTGGCTAAATAATCTTTGTTTATGGATGTGTGTGTATGTGTATGTATATTATATACCGGAATGTTTTTTGGACATGTGGGAGTATCTTATATGTCTATCAACACAGAGGAGAGCAGGTGCATGTAATGTGCATGATGGAAGAATTGATGCCCTCACTTGGGACACCTGTACCTTCTCCCTCAGTTCTTGCAGTTGTCATCTCTCGGTCAGATTCCACCCTCCAAAATGTTCGCAAGTATCTTTCTGACGGTCATCATAACACAGAAGTCGATGCGGATTTTGACAATCCTTTTGATTTTTGTGATGAATCCCAAGTCATATCTAAAACACATTTGCTATCGATTTCTGATGATGGGAAAATATGGAATTGGCTCCTGACTGCTGAAGGCCCAACAGAAAATCAGAAAGATGCATCAGATGTCGGAACTGTTGCAGAAATCGGTAAAGATCCAGCTTTAGATGCAAATGCTGATGTAGTGGATTCTTCCTCTGATTCTGTAAAGGATGTGATTAAACAAACAAATAAGGAGAATATTAGAAAGGGTCATTCATCAGCCGCCAAAAAGAGCCAGGATGATCTGGAACTGAAGGTTGATACTTAAACATTTCCAAGAATCATATTGCATAAATTTTATTGCTATCCATTATGATAGAAGTAGTTTTGTACTTTACAAAGGACTAAATGTATTTCTTTCCTTATGTGTGTCTGTAAGTAGATGGTCATGGTGTGTTAGTGTTTATGTATACGTCATTAGCACTAAAAGTGGTATGCTAATACGAAAGGACATTATATATTCCAATTTGAAGCTAATTTTGATTAAAAGCACTTTTTGATTATTGGGCTTAATCATAAGCTTTGATAAAATACTTCATGCAGATCAGCCTGGTTGGCCAGCTGCATCTTCTTTCTTCAGCAGTGACCATGTTGGCTGTACCATCCCCTTCTTTAACTGCTACGTTGGCACGTGAGTTTTTTCTCTGACTTCATTTTTTTTTTCAAAAAGAATATCACAGTTCTTATTGTTCTTTAAGTATATGATTTATCAATTAGTAACTAAAATATAATATGTGAAGGAGGGGGAAACCATCCTGCTGTAGCTGTTCCACTTGTTGCTTTAGGAACTCAGAGTGGTTCAATTGAAATTATTGATGTTTCTGCAAATGCTGTTGCTGCAAGTTTTTCTATCCATGATAGTGTTGTAAGAGGATTAAGGTGGCTGGGAAATTCAAGATTGGTGTCATTCTCATACAATCAGGTATCAAACAACAAAAATATATGTAAAAAATGAGTAGAACTTCCATATTTCTTGTACTGCCATATCATTTTTAGTATATATTTGTTAGTGGTATTCTGAGCTCTTTGTTCATAAAGAATCTTTTTCGCTTTTATGCTTGCGTAGAGCTAGCAACATTAACCAAAAATATAACTATCACGTTGTGAATTTAGGGAAATGAGAAGACTGGTGGCTATACTAATAGGCTTGTAGTGACCAACCTTCGAACAGGCCTTAATCGGACATTTAGGGTTTTACAAAAGCCAGAGCGTACGCCTATAAGAGCTCTGCGGGCTTCATCTTCCGGAAGGTTCTTGAAACTAATCTAATTTGTTCAGTTTCTATATGTATTGTTTTATATGCATTATGCCACCTACAAACTTCACTTCCTTCTAGTACATGATAATTATTAATCTATTTGGACTGCCAAATGCACTTATATGATTTTGTAGTCGGTTCACATTAAATTTAATTGATGCGAAATATTTTAATTGATTTCTTAAAATTTAGCAAATAATCTAACATTTGCTTTTTATTTGACTGAATACATATTCTTACATAAGTAGATATATGATCTGTTGAACTATGTAAGACGTGTGTATCATTTTGGGAGTGTCAATTAATGTTTGTGCATGCATATCAATAACTAAACACTCTTGCTTGGACAACCAAGAGTTATCTTTCCTAAAAGCTCATAAGTAGCTTAAACTGTGTAAGATGTGGGTATCATTTTGGGAGCATTCACACGAGCTTCCCTATCCCCATCCTCATATTTGAAGTAAATTGGTACCGAAACAAAACCAAACAGAAACAACCAGAAAACACAGAAACAATTCTGGAACTCCTTCTCCAATTTAATTGATAGAAAAACTTACAAAGAATAAGTAAAAACTATCTCCTATTTATAGTTGATTAACCTAGCCCATCAAGTTAATCTATTCCTACATAATAGGCTTTATCCCAAATCCTTTTGAGATAAAGTTAAATCACAAAAGCTTATCTCAAATCCTTTTGAGATAAAGCTATAAACTACCTGATAAACTTATCCTTTTAGTTTACCAGATAATGACCAAAAATAAATTACATAATAGACCCCTAACTTTAACTAATGTCAAGATTGGTCCAACAATCACCCCCCCAATCTACCTTAAGTCTTCTTGTTATTTTCCCGAGTCTTCAATCTTCTTTACTCCCAACAGTTCTCTCATTTCAGCAAACTTAATCTTTGGTAGAGCCTTCGTGAGAATATCAGCTGATTGTTGATCCCCACTAATGAAATCAACCTTGATTTGATTTTTCTCTACACACTCTCGTATATAGTGATAGCGTATTTGATATGTTTACTCCTTCCGTGAAAGACAGGATTTTTCATCAGGTTGATTGCTGACTTGTTATCCACCTTTATGAGTACAAGTTCCTGTTTTCTTCCTGTAATTTCAGCTAATAAACCCCTTAGCCAAATTGCTTGACAGGCTGCTGAAGTTGCAGCCATAAACTCGGCCTCACAAGATGATAAGGCGACTGTTGGTTGCTTTTGAGAGCACCAGCTAATGGGTCCATCATCAAAGTAAAATACCAGCCCCGTGGTTCCTTTTCCATCATCTGGATCGGCTAAAAGGCTGCTGTCACTAAATCCCAGCAGTTTATTACTTCCATTCCTTCGGTAGTGAATGCCCAGGTCAATAGTTCCTTTTACATACCTGAGAATCTGTTTTACAGCCTGATAGTGAGTAGTTTTAGGGGCTTGCATATACCTACTTGCATATCCAACTGAGTATGCAAGATCTGGCCGCGTATGAGTCAAGTACCGAAGGCATCCTATTGTTTTTCGGTACTCTGTTGCATCTACACTGCTGCTGCCATCTTCCTTTGTTAATTTCAGTCCCGGTTCCATTGGGTATTTAGTAGGATTACACTCCCACATTCCAGCTTGCTGTAGGATCTTTCTTGCATAGCTTGATTGCTTAATTTTTATTCCATCATTGCCTTGCATCACTTCTAGCCCGAGATAATAGGAGAGTGAACCCAAATCACTCATCTCAAACTTATCTTCCATTTGTCTTTTGAATTGCAGAATTTTCTCCATGTTATTTCCGGTTACAATCAAATCATCCACATGGATCCCTACTAGCAATGAACCTTCATGAGTTCTTTTTGTCTAAACGGCTTGTTCAAGTTTGCACCTTTGGAATCCATACTCCTTTAAAACCCCATCTAACTTTGTATTCCACGCTCGTGGAGCTTGTTTCAAGCCATAAAGAGCTTTGGTTAATTTGTACACTTTTTGCTCCTTTCCTTTCTTAACAAAGCCTTCCGGTTGTGTCACAAACACTTTTTCCTTGAGTTCCCCATGTAGAAACGCCGTTTTAACATCAAGGTGGTGAACATTCCACCCCCTTTGTGCTGCTAATGCTAGAATGAGTCTGACCGTCTCAAGTCTAGCTACGGGCGCGAATACCTCGTCAAAGTCTACACCATGTTGTTGGATGTAACCTTTGGCGACTAATCGTGCCTTGTATCTTGTAATTACACCATTTGCATCCCTTTTAATTTTATAAAGCCATTTTAAACCAATGGGTCGGTGTCCCAGGGGTAGGTCCATTAACTCCCAAGTGTTGCATCTTTCAATGGAAGCTATCTCACTTTCCATAGCTTGCTCCCATTCTTTATGCCCTGTAGCTTCCTTGAAGTTTGTTGGTTCCCCTTCAGTGAGGAGAAGATCATAAACTTCATACAGATTTTTCATACCTTGTGGTGGTGTATCATCAAAAGTCTCATCTTCTGCCATAGTTGGGTCTGATTCACCAATAGTGTCTGTTTGAAGCTGCGGTAACATTGGCCCACGCTCTTTAACAGTTGATTCTGGGCTGCTATGTTCAGGATGGGCTGAGTCTGCTGTTTCAGCATGAGTTAATGGGCTGTTTCCTTGAAATGGGCTGCTAATCAGTGGACTTACAGGGCTGCCGGGTTCAGCAGACCCATGTCCACTGTTTTGGGCTGCAGAATTAGCATCATGTCTGTTGTTTTGAGCTGCTGAATCAGCTTCAAATGGCTCCATATGAATCACAAACTCAGCTTCTTTGTTCGGTTGTTGGTGTTTATTCCATTCCCATTTGCGTGCCTCATCAAACACAACATCTCGACTGATTACCACCTTTCTCTCAACATCATACATGCGATAAGCCTTGGTCCCTGGTTCTGTTCCCAAATGTACCATGGGAACACTTCTGTCATCGAGCTTCTTCACATGGTTTGAAGGTGTTTTTACATATCCAACACACCCAAACACTCGCAGATGATCAAGTCTTGGTCTCCATCCCTTTAACGCCTCGTATGGTGTTTGATTCGTTAAACTCCTCGTAGGTAACCTATTTAGCACATAGACCGCATGACGTACCGCTTCTGCCCAGAACACTTGTGGCATATTCATTGCACTAAGAATGCTCCTTGTTGTGCTCAACACGGTTCTGTTTCTTCTTTCGACTACACCATTCTGCTGGGGTGTATAGGGTGCAGTTAGTTGCCTTGTAATTCCAGCTTGTTCACAAAACAGAGTGAACTCCTTGGAGGTGAATTCTCCACCCCGATCAGTTCTAAGAACCTTTATTTTTTCCCCGTATTGGTTCTCAACCATGGCTTTGAATATCTTGAATCGTTCAAGTGCTTCATCCTTGGTTTTTAACATGAATGGCCACATAAACCTGCTGTGATCATCAACAAGCAGCAAAATATACCTGTTTCCAGCTTCGGTGGCAGGTGTTATGGGCCCACACAGGTCTGCGTAAACCTGTTCCAGTGGTCGTGCAGCCCTAAAAGTGGTCTGATCAGGGAAACTTTGTCGCGTATGCTTCCCTGCCAAACATGCTTTGCAAAGTTGTGAAGGGTGGTCAATAGTTGGTACTCCATGGACTAGTTCACTCGTCCCTAAGCGCTTGATGGTGTCAAAGTTTACATGCCCAAGGCGGGCATGCCACAACCAAGCTGCATCATGAATCTTGGTTATTAAGCAAACCGGTGACCCGATTTTTAGGTTGATTTTATACAAGCGATTAGGAGATCTGTGTCTTCATTAGCAAGGTCCCATCCGGTTCAAACATTGATAAAATTCCTTGTTTAATTGTTAATTCACACCCTCCTTCTTCAGCTTGCCCGATGCTGAAGATATTGCTCTTTAAATACGGGATGTAAAGAATATCGGTCAACAACCTTTGTTCCCCATTCTTACATTCGAGAAGAATAGAACCCCTTCCTTTGATTTCCACACTTGAGTCGTCTCCGAATCTAACTTTGCCCCCTATATTTGTATCAATTGCCGAGAATAAACTTTTATTGCCCGTCATATGGTTTGTTGCCCCGGTATCTAAATACCACATGTATTGCCCATCATCATGTGACCCGTATTTAGCCGGAAATACCTTTTCTTCATTCACATAGATTAGTTCCTTCTTGATTTGATCGGCTACAACCATTAACAACGCAGGCTTGTCAGCATTAGCATGTGTTGTTCCAGCAGTGGTGGCTTGTGTTAGATGGGCCTTCTCATCATTCCTTCTAGTTGGACAGTCGGCTGAAAAATGTCCAAACGCATCACACCTGAAACACTGCAGTTTAGACTGATCTTTGAGTTTTCTGAACTTTGGTTTCCATCTTGGGAGTTTTGAGCACGGTTTGAACCCCTTCCACGACCACCTGATCGCCCACGACCTCGGCCTCTTCCACGGGTGTCTTGGCCATTCCCTCGGCCTCGACCAAAGCCCTTTTCCTGCTTTCTTTTGGATTCCCATTCATTGTTGGATAATAGAAGCTGGTCATGGCTGCTGTTATTGGTCTTGGACTTAGTTCTTTCTTCGTACGCCTTCAACCTTCCAACGATTTCTTGGAACTTGACTGTTTTGAGATCAACCAACTGCTCTATTGTTGCCACCATGTTTATGAAGCTGTCAGGTACACTGGTTAGAAGTTTTCTGACCAGGGCCGCTTCATTGATTGGAGATCCAAGGGTGGCTGATTTTGAAGCAATTCCGGAGAGTTTTCCCACAAAATCATCCACTGTTGTGCCTTCCTTCATTCTGATCAGATCAAACTCAGTTTTTAGGGACTGCAATCGTGCTTCCATGACTCGTTCAGCACCTAAGTGTCGAGTCTTGATTGATTCCCAAATGTCTTTCGCACGTTCACAGCTTGCAATCTGCAACACAAGGTCTTCAGGTAGCGATTGATAGAGACAGGTTATGGCTGCATTGTCTTTTTTCTGATTCGGATTTGTCCCAGGTTCAATCACCTCCCAGATTCCATGAGCTTTGAAAATCGCCTTGATTTTAAGTGACCAGATTGGGTAATTTGTCGGAGTTAGAACCGGGCATTGAAACGGAAGGTTGCCTGTTTTATCAACCTGCGCTAGCTGGTTGTTTGGTGCTGCAGCGTCCCCCATCGATCTCTCCTTTGATCGATGCTTGTACACCTGCTGTATTGGTGGTTTAAATGCTTGATCCACCATGTTGGACCAACAGAAAATCCCAGATTTCTTAACTAGAGCTCTGATACCAATTGAAGTAAATTGGTACTGAAACAAAACCAAACAGAAACAACCAGAAAACACAGAAACAATTCTGGAATTCCTTCTCCAATTTAATTGATAGAAAAACTTACAAAGAATAAGTAAAAACTATCTCCTATTTATAGTTGATTAACCTAGCCCATCAAGTTAATCTATTCCTACATAATAGGCTTTATCCCAAATCCTTTTGAGATAAAGTTAAATCACAAAAGCTTATCTCAAATCCTTTTGAGATAAAGCTATAAACTACCTGATAAACTTATCCTTTTAGTTTACCAGATAATGACCAAAAATAAATTACATAATAGACCCCTAACTTTAACTAATGTCAAGATTGGTTCAACAATATTTACATTAAAACACTACTTTTTCTCTTTCTCTTTCAATTAAATAATATTACTTTATATGATTATTAGCATTATTTTTTCTCTCTCCTCCGCTCACAACCACTTTCAAAAATATTAAAAAATTTATGGGGATCCCAAATATGGGGAAACACGGTACAACTCCCATAAATTTTCACTCACAACCACTCAGAACCATTTCTCATGATATAAGGCGCACACTCACATAAAAAATAAGAACTTACTATGAATGCTCTTATATACCATATTGATTAGTTTATCATGTTTGATAGGTTGTCCTACTATTCTTTGAGAAAAAAGAAATAATAAAATCTGTCGAATTGTTGTTGCTGCATAGAAGTGAAAAAAATGTTGTTTGCATATGTCCCAACTCCCATCAATCACAAGCGCCCTTGACATATCAAGATGATTTCATTTGGTTCTCTTGATCTATTTAACTTTGCTTGATCTATAGAACTTTTTCTGTTACCATCTTTTTATTATAAGATGACCTTTCATTATTTTCATTGCTAAAAATGATGTGAAAAAGTGGTTTTATATTCAATAAATGTGGTATTGTGGAATATTATAGTGATACGTTCTTGATGCCTTTTGTAGGTATCTTTTGATATTGTTTCGTGATGCACCTGTGGAGGTTTGGGCAATGACTAAGACTCCAATTATGGTAAGCTGTATGACTTGTTTCCTTTTGAATCATTTTATGTAGCTCTTTTTAGCAAGTGCATTCTCGTTGTCGTTTTTTTGGGTTGTTGATGATTATGGGGCTCTATTATTCATTTCTATGTTTAATTGTGTATGTATGTATTTCATCCATTTACCGATAAACTTGACGACATAATATTATTAAACAATCAAACAAACAAACATACCCGGTAAAGTCCTCCTCAAGTAGTGGGGTCTTGGAAGGGTGAGATGAAGGCAAGTTTTATCCCTACCCCGAAGGATAGAGCATGATTGTAAAAATCGCCAGGCGCTAGTTGAGCGGTGGGGTAATGTCTTGTTATTAATCGGGATCAATCTAGATTAGTCGGATTGGAATTTTATATGTAATCTTCCTGCTCTATAAAAAGGTAACTAGAGGTGGCACGTGGCAGCGCCATATTCTTCCTCATCAAATATTTTCCGCTTATCTCTCCTATTAAATAACTACATTAATTACTAATAATTTTATTTAACTCTTTTTTAGATTAAAATAGTTTTTAATAAATTAAAAAAGAGATTTTTTTATTAATGTTATATCTAAAGAAATAAATTTTTATAAATTTTTTTAAACATCAAACTTTTAAAATTGGTGTTTTGAATAAGTAAAATTTTTATAAACCAAAAATAAATAAACTTGGGAGTTATAGTAAGGAAATTTTTTAAAAATGATATTTTTTTTAAATGATTTGTTTTGAAACAAAATGTTTAATTTGTTTTTCGAAATAAACAAAAAAAAGTTTAAAAAGAAAGTTTAGAAAATTAATATCATTGTTTTATTACTTATAATCCTTACTCATACGTAATTTCAATCATATCTTATCTTAGAATATCGTTTTATAATTAATAAAATTTTATTATATTATATTTTATTTATTTAACTCGTGTAATACACAGGTTTACTAAAACTAGTTTATATAAATATATATATATATATATATATATATATATATATATATATATACTAGGTTAGTATCCGTGTATTGCACGGGTTGAATAAATAAATACTAAATAATTAGTAACGAAAATACTTTTTTTGTATTTTAAAAATATCAAGCATTTTGTTTCAAAACAAACCATTTTAAAAAAGTGCCATTACTAAAAATATTTATTATACCTCTGAATTTTAATTAACTTTATAAAAATTTTATTATTTAAAAACTCCGATTTTAAATATTTCATATTTTTAAAATTTTTTGATGTTTTAGAAAAATTTCTTATCTTAAAAAAGTTGTTAATAGACTATATCGCAGGGTCAAAGTCAACAGGCCAACCCTCAATCTTCTGCGATAGTTTAGGAATATATTAGCTGTAATATTCTGTGTATATCCGGTGATTCTGTTGCCTATAATAGTGGCATGTAACTCTGTATATAACAGGAGGAAGATCAATAGAATGGGACATACGATTTCAATACCTTTCATGGTATCAGAGCCAGGAAAACTCTGATTTACCTCTCCTGCCCATTCTGCCGAAAATCTTCTTCCTCTACCTTTCTCCCTGTCTGTCCGACTACCTTCTCCTCACCATGGCAGAGACAAACTCAGTGACAACCTCACAGAACAACCCTTCCTCATCTCTGCACCCTGCTGTTACCGTGACCAACATCCACAATTTCATCCCTGTTAAATTAGAATCCCAAACCAGCCAGTACACAACCTGGTCTGAATTGTTTAAAATCCACTGCCGGGCCTTTGAGGTGATAGACCATATCGTCCCACCAAAAGATTCTCCTTCTAAACCTGATGCTGCTCTTTGGAATCGCTTGGATGCGATCGTTCTGCAATGGATCTACGGAACCATTTCAAACGATCTGCTCCACACGATTCTCGCACCGAACACCACCGCAGCAAAAGCTTGGGCTGCCCTGGCCAATTTGTTCCAAGATAATAAGCATACCCGGGCGGTGTACCTTGAACAAAAATTCAACAACACAAAACTTGATCAGTTCACCGACGTCTCTTCTTACTGCCAGGAGCTCAAAGTCCTTGCCGATCAACTTGCAAATGTCGATTCTGAAATTACTGAGAAACGGTTAGTCCTCCAACTAATCAACGGACTCAATGGTGACTACGATGGCATCGGCATGATTATACAACAGTCTGATCCACTGCCAGAATTCCACAAAGCCCGGTCAATGTTACTTCTTGAAGAAACACGCCGGGCCAATCTTACCTCTAATGTTGCTCTAAATGTATCAACAACTACCGTCTCCAATCGTGACCATCACGAAGGCACCCTCAGTGAGGCTACTCTAGGCGACACTCACCGAGGTGAGTCATACCGTGGTCGAGGACCACGCGGGCGTGGCCGCAGGCGTGGTGGACGCGGTGGCTCTTATGCTCGAGGTCGTGGTGGCACCTCCTGGACTCCCTCCCCTAGACCAACACTGCACCAGTTTCCTCCATGGGCTCAGTGGGCTGCTTCTCAACAACAGCGACCTCAGTGGTCCATACTGCCATGTCCTTACCCCACGACCCAAGCCTAACCTCCAGCACAACCACAAAGATCAGCCACCCCTCAGGCCTATGCTGGTATACTTGGTCCACGACCCGCATCCAATTATGCAAATTCAGAAGCCTCGTATACACCCACCGACATCGAACAAGCTCTCTACACGATGTCTCTCAACCCACCTGATGGAAACTGGTACATGGACACGGGGGCGACATCTCATATGACAAACTCGACAGGTACTCTCTCGTCCTATTTTTTAAATAAGACTTTAAATCAAATCACGGTTGGTAATGGCTCCAAACTATCAGTTCATGGCCTTGGTAAAACAACCTTACCTCCCCCATATCCACCTCTTAAACTCAACAACATTCTATACTCACCATCTCTAATTAAAAATCTTATCTCTGTTAGACGTTTCAGTATCGATAATAATATTTCTATCACTTTTGACCCTTTTGGCTTTCTTGTGAAGGACTACCAGACGCAGATTCCGGTCCTTCGACGCAATAGTACCGGGGACTTATATCCTCTCACCACTCCCGATACTCAAGCTATCTCACCTTCCATTTTTTGCAGCTTTATCTCAAGACCTATGGCACCACCGGCTCGACCACCCCCGACCGGAAATACTTAGCCGCCTTAGGGTCAAAGTCAACAGGCCAACCCTCAATCTACTGCGATAGTTTAGGAATTTATTAGCTGTAATATTCTGTGTGTATCTGGTGATTCTGTTGCCTATAATAGTGGCATGTAACTCTGTATATAACAGGAGGAAGATCATTAGAATGGGACACACGATTTCAATACCTTTCAGTTGTTTATTTAGAAATTACACTTATAAAAAGACCTATTTCTTAATTTATTAAAAAAACTATATTTAATTTAAAAAGAATTAAATAATATCATTTGTAATTAATGTAAATATTTAATAGGAGAGAGAGACTGGAAAATTAAAATTAGAAGCTCTAAAATTTTGCCAAGTGTCCACCTAAAACCTTCTTTTATTATAATAGATAGATATGTGTGTGTGTATACACATATATATATATATAATTAAACTTAAAAAATTCAAACAATAACATATTTTGTCTAACTTTGACCAAACTTTGAATGACTTTTACCGATTTTGAACGAAATCCAGCCAATTTTGACTGATTTTGACTGAAATTAGATCAGTTCTGACCAATTTTGACCGATTCGGTCCGACACTCCGACTAGGTCTGATTTTTTCCGACTAGGACCACCTACCGATTATACCCTCTGATGAAATCGTCAAGGTTGGTGGCCGATTTTCGATTAATCGCCGACTAGGATTACTGGGATAGAGAGTTTGCTTCCGATGGGACCCTCGCTTGAGGACATAAAATGTGTAGTAATAATGTATGTCATACCTGTATAGTCTATACTGAGTTTTGGAAGTTGATTGTTACCCAAGATTGCATGTCTTTTGTTGATATGTCATTTTCATGGCTACCTTTTAAACTTCAGGACATATAGTATAAAGTAATCATGTTTCTCATACCTCTATTTTGATTTTTGGAAGTTAATTGTTAAACAAGCATGCATGTCTTTAATTTTATGAAGAAATTTTTAGAGTTACTATGTTGACATGTCTACTTTGCATTTACTTCATGGTGGTAAATTTCATAGCTATTCATTTTAATCACAATCATACTCGTGATTCTCTTTTCCAAGTCTTTGTTCTCTGCTGTAAGATTCGGATTCTGTGATATGGAGTCATCAAATGCAAATTTGGATGTTTTTCTATGCCTGAAAATTGAACTCTATCTAGATTATTTTATGATATACATATAAAACATACATACATACATACATACATATATATATATATATATATATATATATATAATATATATATATATATATATATATATATATATACATATACATATATATTGGTATTGAAATTCATATAAAATATACATACACACATATATATATAACCCTACCCTATATAGGGGAGGGATCAATCGAGAACTCACTTATTTTGTAAGAACTCTAGGAACCAATGTGTGCCACACATTTTTAAGGGCAAAATGGTAAATAATGATAAAATAAATAAAAAATTATAAAACAAAAAATAACATAAAAAGAACAAATATGTAACAAATACTTAAATAACCTTTTAACTATTAAAAGAACAAAAAAGTTATGAATTATATTATTGTTTTCTATGGTTTTCGCATAACTATTGGTTTTCTCAGGAACCCTCCCCTATATATATATATATATGTATATATATATATATATATATATATATATATATATATATATATATATATATATATATATATATATATATATATATATATCTGCACACGACATATATATTGGTATTGATATTCATAATGTTTCCTTTGTGCAGCTTAGGTCTTTAGCTCTTCCATTTACAGTATTGGAGTGGACTCTTCCTACTGTTCCACGACCAACACAGAGTGGATCATCTAAGCAATCTGATTCTGTGCCATCCACAGGAATGATATCCCCGACAGAGTCTAGTGAGTTCGAAATATTGATTTTCCTTACCATGGTCATTATCATTAAAATATGTTACACTTCAGTCCCAGAAACATAGAATTTCATTAAAATGTTGATTATCATATGAACTACCAAACTAAAAGGCCTTTATAACTATTATATACTGAGATACACAATTGCAGTTTCTGCTGCTATTATTCTTGTTAATTTCATTGCATATTTCTTAAACGTGACAAAGTTTAAGTACTATAAAGTATGTTTAAATGCAGAGGCATCGAGTCCAGATGGAGCCCAAGAAGAATTTTCAGAGAGTTTTGCATTTGCCCTGGTTAATGGCGCTCTTGGGGTGTTTGAAGTTCAAGGGCGTAGGATACGAGACTTCAAGTATTATTATTATTCTTTTTTTATGTTTTTCATTTTATTTGTATCTTAGTTTAGCTCGTTATAAATAGCATGTTATGAATCGAGATTCTATAAATTGATGTGATTTATTCATTATTGTGTAGACCAAAGTGGCCTGCCACTTCACATATCTCTACTGATGGACTAGTTAGAGCTATGGCCTATCGTTTGCCTCATGTGGTTAGTATATGTTCTCTTGTCCCTTGTTTATACGAATTGTGATTCGGGTTTGCATCTCAAGAACTCTTAAGGCAGTGACTGACTTATATGCCAGGTCATGGGTGACAGGTCAGGAAACATTCGGTGGTGGGATGTTACAACTGGACAATCTTCCTCTTTCAACACTCACCGGGAAGGCATTAGGAGAATCAAGTTTTCACCTGTTGTTCCTGGAGACCGTAGCCGTGGACGTATTGCTGTATTATTTAATGATAATACATTTGCTGTATTTGATCTTGTAAGTCAGACAAGTAACACGAGTTCTATTTTTTTCTTGCTTGATATTCTAACTGATAGTATATTTGTTTGCAGTAAACAGAAAAAAGTAAATATAAACCTTAAAGAGAAGATTATAAGGATAATATATACATAAGCTATCTAACTATCAAAACAATTTTAGAGGCCAAGCACGCATCCATTTGGTTTCATCTATGCTGATCTGGGCAAAAAAAACTGCCAGAAAATTGTAAATAACAAAATGCCCTTAAATTTAAAACTTCTTTCACATCTATAGTTGTAAAAATTGCCCCAGAATCTAGATGGATTTTCAAAATATATTTGAGTAGTGTCAGGGTTAGCTTTGTCATTTAACAACTTTAGAAGTGAATGTAGGGGTATATTGTGATTTTTCTAAGTTTCTAGCAAGTTTTTTGCTGGAATTGGCATAAACCAAAGCCAAATTTGTACTTGGGTTGTCTCTAAAGTAGTTTAATATTGGGTGTCTTAGTGAATAATTGTGTAGCCTATTTATATGTCCACAGAATTAAAAAGGGATGACTAGAGAAAAGTAAATCTGAACTTAAAATAGAAGATTAAATCATTAAGTTGCTTTTTTTTTGTAGGATTCACCAGACCCATTAGCCAACTCTTTACTGCAGCCTCAATTTCCTGGGACACTGGTGCTGGAACTTGATTGGTTGCCTGTGCGAACTGACAAAAATGATCCACTGGTTTTGTGTATTACTGGAGCAGACAGTAGCTTTCGACTTGTTGAGATTAACGTGTATGCGTGATAACTTATTGGGTTTTTTATGACTTAACTCAACTCTTGTCACTAGGCTTAGCTTTCTGAGTTCTCTTTCAATTAGAATAAAAACCTTGTTGGGTTTCAGTCTTCTATTCATGCTCACTAGAATTTTCATTATTTCTGTGCAGTGAGAAAAGAATTGGTTATGGGGCCCAGTCTGGACCTATAAAGGAGCGATTTCGGCCAATGCCTTTATGTTCTCCTATATTACTTCATACAGCTCATGCATTGGTAACTGAGACTTCAATTATTTCTTTAAGTATACAAACTTTATGTTCGTTTCTTTAGATATAGCCTTGGATTAACTCCTCTGCTTTCCCCTTTTTTGTCAGTTATAAAATACTTTCTTTTTTTTCTTTTAACTTGAAATGGTAGCACTCTAAGTTTTGCTATTATATGAAAGGGCTGTAAATCATCTCTCAAGCTGATAAACTCAATTTCTCATGCATATTTCTAACTTAGTTTCTTATAAACATAACTACATTTGTACACATCCCTTAGGAGGAAAATTTGCATGATTCTTGTGAGTGGGTGCTTTGCATGATACCCGGTCTGGGATATCTGAAAAGGTGTTTAATAGACTATATCGCAGGGTCAAAGTCAACAGGCCAACCCACAATCTGCTGTGATAATTTAGGAATATATTAGCTGTAATATTCTGTGTATATCTGGTGATTCTGTTGCCTATAATAGTGGCATGTAACTCTGTATATAACAGGAGGAAGATCAATAGAATGGGACACACGATTTCAATACCTTTCATGGTATCAGAGCCACGAAAACTCTGATTTACCTCTCCCTCCCATTCTGCCGAAAATCTTCTTGCTCTACCATTCTCCCTGTCTGTCCAATTACCTCCCCCTCACCATGGCAGAGACAAACTCAGTGACAACCTCACAGAAAACCCCTTCCTCATCTCTGCACCCTGCTGTTACCGTGACCAACATCCACAATTTCATCCCTGTTAAATTAGAATCCCAAACCAGCCAGTACACAACCTGGTCTGAATTGTTTAAAATCCGCTGCCGGGCCTTTGAGGTGATAGACCATATCGTCCCACCAAAAGATTCTCCTTCCAAACCTGATGCTGCTCTTTGGAATCGCTTGGATGCGATCGTTCTGCAATGGATCTACGGAACCATTTCAAACGATCTGCTCCACGATTCTCGCACCGAACACCACCGCAGCAAAAGCTTGGGCTGCCCTGGCCAATTTGTTCCAAGATAATAAGCATACCCGGGCGGTGTACCTTGAACAAAAGTTCAACAACACAAAACTTGATCAGTTCACCGACGTCTCTTCTTACTGCCAGGCGCTCAAAGTCCTTGCCGACCAACTTGCAAATGTTGATTCTGAAATTACTGAGAAACGGTTAGTCCTCCAACTAATCAACGGACTCAATGGTGACTACGATGGCATCGGCATGATTATACAACAGTCTGATCCACTGCCAGAATTCCACAAAGCCCGGTCAATGTTACTTCTTGAAGAAACACGCCGGGCCAATCTTACCTCTAATGTTGCTCTAAATGTATCAACAACTACCGTCTCCAATCGTGACCATCACGAAGGCACCCTCAGTGAGGCTACTCTAGGCGACACTCACCGAGGTGAGTCATACCGTGGTCGAGGACCACGCGGGCGTGGCCGCAGGCGTGGTGGACGCGGTGGCTCTTATACTCGAGGTCGTGGTGGCACCTCCTGGACTCCCTCCCCTAGACCAACACTGCACCAGTTTCCTCCATGGGCTCAGTGGGCTGCTTCTCAACAACAGCGACCTCAGTGGTCCATACTGCCATGTCCTTACCCCACGACCCAAGCCTAACCTCCAGCACAACCACAAAGATCAGCCACCCCTCAGGCCTATGCTGGTATACTTGGTCCACGACCCGCATCCAATTATGCAAATTCAGAAGCCTCGTATACACCCACCGACATCGAACAAGCTCTCTACACGATGTCTCTCAACCCACCTGATGGAAACTGGTACATGGACACGGGGGCGACATCTCATATGACAAACTCGACAGGTACTCTCTCGTCCTATTTTTTAAATAAGACTTTAAATAAAATCACGGTTGGTAATGGCTCCAAACTATCAGTTCATGGCCTTGGTAAAACAACCTTACCTCCCCCATATCCACCTCTTAAACTCAACAACATTCTATACGCACCATCTCTAATTAAAAATCTTATATCTGTTAGACGTTTCAATATCGATAATAATATTTCTATCACTTTTGACCCTTTTGGTTTTCTTGTGAAGGACTACCAGCCGCAGATTCCGGTCCTTCGATGCAATAGTACCGGGGACTTATATCCTCTCACCACTCCCTGTTAGGTATTACGTGTACGCGGCTGACCCGAGGATTCGGATAGGGCACGGAAATCAATACAATACTATTGCTCGGGCCTTAAGAACTTGTCGGTATTTCTAATTGATTTCTAAAACGAGTGACGAGATAATGATAGCAATAATGAACAGAATTACGCAGCGGAAATAATTGAACCAAACAACCAATAACTTGAACTAATCAAACTGAACAGAATACCCAGAAAACAAAATCTGTTTTGTGGCTGTTCTTTGATCAGAAAAAGAGCCCAAACAACAGCAGCAGTGGCGCACAGAAAAAGAACAGGGCAATAGCCTGTTCTTGGGAGCAGCAAAACCTCTTTGCGGCGGCTGTAATGGCGGCTGGTGGTGGTTGTCGATGGCAATCAGCAGCCTTGCTGATTGCAGGTTTGGCGGCGGCAGCAGCAGAAAGACAGCAGCAGCAGTGTTGTTGCTGTTCTCGGCAGAAAGGAACACACACACAAACACACGAGCACAGAATATATAATCAAAGCAGTAAAGAACACAGCGATTTAACGTGGTTCGGTCAAGAATTGACCTACGTCCACGGGCTACGAACCAGGGTTTCTTTTTATTACTTTCAAGACTCAAAGATTACAAGTACATATGTGGGTATTTATAATAAAAGACAATAAAAACTTAACATAAATAAGTTGAGGCAGATTAGGGTTAGGGCCGGCTGCCCCTAACCCTTTTTTGCAGCTTGTCATTGGGCTGTTTCAGGGCCCGACCCAAGATGGATCGGAGCCCACAACACAACAATCTCCCACTTGGGCTTCGAAACATCTTTACTAGCCCTCCACATCAATGCGTCAAACACTTCAACCTGCTTCCACCTGAATGCGTGAAACATTTGCACCTGCACTTGTCTCGTACTTCTGTAATCTTTAACCTTTACGAAAAGAACCTTTCATACCACCTGATCCGTAGCCGCCTTCATCTGCAATTAACCCTGAAGGCCAACTGAAGCTACACAGAGCTTCAGTTTATCCAATGTGACAACTTTAGTGAACATGTCAGTTGGATTCTTGTTCCCTTTGATGTTATTCAACTGGATAGTACCATCACTGATTAGCCCCCTGATGAAATGATACCTCATATGAATGTGCTTAGTCTTCCCATGATAAACTGGATTCTTTGCAAGTTTCACAGCACTTTCATTATCACAGTACAACGGATACTCTGCCTGTTTTCTGTCTAATTCACCCAGAAAAGTTTTCAACCAAACAAGCTCTTTGCTAGCCTCAGCGGCTGCCATATACTCGGCCTCTGTAGTTGAAAGTGCCACGCTCTTTTGGAGCCTAGACATCCAACATATTGCAGTATCCCCCATAGTAAACACATACCCTGTTGTACTCTAGTAGGTCTCTTTACATCCACCCAAATCTGCATCAGAATAACCCTTGAGAATTGCATCTCTACCCCTGAAACATAAAGCCATCTTTGAAGTACCCTTCAAATATCTAAGCAGCCATTTAACTGCTTCCCAGTGTTCTCTCCCCGGATTGGACATAAACCTGCTAACAACTCCCACTGCATGAGCAATATCAGGCCTTGTGCATACCATTGCATACATAAGACTGCCCACAGCTGATGCATAAGGAACCTTTGCCATGTCGGCCTTGTCTTCATCTGTCTTTGGAGACTGATCTTTAGAAAGCTTAATATGACTACCCAGTGGTGTATTTCGGGTAGTAGTCTTCTCATGATTCATCTTGAACTTCTCTAATATTTTCTTAATATACTTCTCTTGAGACAATATTAAAGAACCGTTTTTCTGATTTCTGGTGATGCTCATGCCGAGTATCTGCTTAGCTGGACCTAGATCTTTCATTTCAAACTCTTCAGACAACTGTCGTTTTAATCTGTTGATCTCTGACATGTCGGAACCGGCTATCAGCATATCATCCACATAAAGGAGAAGAATGATATAAGAATTTTTAAATTTCTTGAGATAGCAGCAGTGATCCATCTCACATCTCCTATACCCATTTCTGCCCATAAAATCATCAAACTTGATATACCACTGCCTGGGCGCCTGCTTCAAACCATAAAGACTCTTCTTTAGTTTGCACACCATGTTTTCCTTACCAGCTGTCTGAAAACCCTCTGGTTGTGCCATGTAGATATCCTCCTCAAGGTCGCCATGCAGAAAAGCTGTCTTTACATCTAGCTGCTCTAGATGTAAGTTTTCTGCAGCCACGATACTAAGCACCAGTCTGATTGTAGTCATTTTAACCACAGGGGAAAATATTTCATTGTAATCAACCCCGTGCTTTTGTTGGAACCCCTTAACTACCAATCGTGCTTTGTATCTCTTAGTTCCATCACTTTCATCCTTGATTCTGTATACCCATCTGTTTTGAAGCGCCTTCTTCCCTGCGGGAAGTTTAGTAAGAACCCAAGTTTGGTTCTTTTCAAGTGAACCCATTTCTTCTTTCATTGCCCGCTCCCACTGAGACGAATCTTTCACACTAATAGCCTCTGAGTAGCACTGTGGTTCACCATTTTAGTGAGAAGAAGATAGTTAACTGATGGAGAATATCTTTGAGGAGGTACAGACGTTCGAGTAGACCTCCTAACCCAATGTGAAGTATTTGAATTTCCTGAATCATTTGCTGGTGGGGACTGTTCATCCGCAGGATCTGAACTCCCACTATCAAAGAGATCTTGTTCACCAAATTCTTCCTGATCATTATCTTCAGTTTCTGAACTTTCTTCTTTTGTATTTTGACTTTCTGTCTCTGACCCATGGCTTTCTGAACTCTGGTTATCATCTTCAAACACCACCTGATCTTTACGAGTTTCTGGTATGGTTGAATCCTTGTCTTTGTAGAGTTTAGCTTCATTAAAGACCGGATCTCGACTCCTGATAGTTTTCCTGGCTTCAAAATCCCAAAGCCTATATCCCATCGATTCAGATCCATAGCCAATGAAAGTGCATTTCTTTGCCTTGGGATCAAGCTTATCCCTCTCAAAGTCTTTCACACCAGTGTAGGCATCACAACCAAATACCTTCAAATGTTTGTAACTAACCTCTCTTCCAAGCCATTCCTCTTCTGGTATTTTGAAACCAAGAGGAACCGAAGGTCCTCTGTTTATCAGATATGCAGCAGTGTTAACTGCATCAGCCCAAAAGGTTTTGGGAAGCCCTGCATTCAGTCTCATGCTCCTGGCTCGTTCATTCAACGTCCTGTTCATCTCTCAGCTACTCCGTTTTGTTGGGGAGTCCCGGGAACCGTCTTGATCATCTTGATTCCTCTTTCAGCACAGTAATTCACAAATTCATTGCTGATATATTCCCCTCCATTATCTGATTTTATACACTTCACCTTCAGATTGGTTTCCATCTCAACAGCTGCTTTCCATTTCTTGAAAACATCAAACACATCATACTTGTTCTTGAGAAAATAAACCCATACCTTGCGCGTCGCATCATCAATGAAGGTAACATAATAGCTGGAGCCTCCTAATGATGTCACAGGAGTTGGTCCAAACACATCAGTATGGACAAGTTCAAGTTTTTCAGCCTTTGGTGTCATTCCCGTCTTCACAAAAGTAACACGTTTCTTCTTACCAAGCACACATGGTTCGCAGAATCCGGTTTCAAGTTCTACTTTCTTCAAGTCTGGGAGTTTACCTTTCTCAGCTAGCATCTTCATGCCTTTCTCACTCATATGACCAAGTCGTTGATGCCACAGACTGGATTGACTTGGTCCACTGGTTACTGCATTCACATCACCTGCTGGTACCTCAACCATGTATAAAGTACCTTTCTTTTTCCCACGAGCAACTACCAAGTTTCCTTTGACGACTTTCCATTGTCCACCCCCGAACAACACATCATAACCTTGGTCATCTAGCTGCCCAATAGAGATTAGCATCTTCCTCAACTTAGGAATTACCCTAACATCTTTTAGTGTCCATGTATTTCCTAGAGGAGTCTTCAGATCAATGTCTCCCATCCCAGTAATATCCAGAGTCTGATCATTAGCCAAACGAACCTTGCCAAAGTTTCCTGTTCTCAAATTCTTCATCTTCTTTGAGCTAAAGGTAGCGTGAAAAGAAGCGCCAGAATCCATGATCCATGACTCAGTGGTATTCTCAACGCAACAGATAAGAGTATCATCATCTGTATCATCTGTAGCAGCGTTAACCTCTTTCTTTTCTTTAGATGTTGATGGTTTAGGACATTGACTTCTGAAGTGCCCAGTCTCCTTACAATTCCAGCAAGTAATATCTTTTCTTGGTCTTGATTTGCTTCTTCTCTTTGATTTAGATCGGCCCCTATTACCACCTCGTTCATTCTTCCTTCCTCTGCCTTCAGTACTCAACAAGGAACTGGAAGACTCACAAGTGCTCCTCCTTCTAATGTCCTCACTCATAATCAAGTCGCGAACTCCATCAAGTTTAAGCTTAGTGTTCCCAGACGAACTACTAACTGCTGTAACGGTTCCTGACCAGCTTTCAGGTAATGAGGATAACAATAGTAGGGCTAGGACTTCATCATCGAATTTGATATCGACAGACACTAGGCGAGAGATAATAGAGTTAAAGTTGTTAATGTGAGTGTTAACAGAACCACCTTCCTTCAATCTCGTGTTTACAAGTTCCCGAATCAGAAAGACCTTGTTGGCTGCGGACGGTTTCTCGTACATGTTAGACAGTGCATCCATGACGCCTTTGGCTGTCGTTTCCTTCAGAATGTTAAAGGCAACATTCTTTGTCAGCGAGAGTCTAATCACAGCAACAGCTTTCCTATCTAGTGCAGCCCAATCAGCATCTTTCATGCTCTCAGGTTTATCACCAAGCAGTGTTGCACTCAAATCTTTCTGAACAAGTAAGTCCTCGATCTGCATCTTCCACCATCCAAAATCGACGCCATCAAACTTCTCGATTCTCGTTTTACCCTCATCAGCCATAATACCGGAGATCAAAGGATGAGAGCAACCAAGGCTCTGATACCACTTGTTAGGTATTACGTGTACGCGGCTGACCCGAGGATTCGGATAGGGCACGGAAATCAATACAATACTACGGCTCGGGCCTTAAGAACTTGTCGGTATTTCTAATTGATTTCTAAAACGAGTGACGAGATAATGATAGCAATAATGAACAGAATTACGCAGCGGAAATAATTGAACCAAACAACCAATAACTTGAACTAATCAAACTGAACAGAATACCCAGAAAACAAAATCTGTTTTGTGGCTGTTCTTTGATCAGAAAAGAGCCCAAACAACAGCAGCAGTGGCGCACAGAAAAGAACAGGGCAATAGCCTGTTCTTGGCAGCAGCAAAACCTCTTTGCGGCGGCTGTAATGGCGGCTGGTGGTGGTTGTCGATGGCAATCAGCAGCCTTGCTGATTGCAGGTTTGGCGGCGGCAGCAGCAGAAAGACAACAGCAGTGTTGTTGCTGTTCTCGGCAGAAAGGAACACACACACAAACACACGAGCACAGAATATATAATCAAAGCAGTAAAGAACACAGCGATTTAACGTGGTTCGGTCAAGAATTGACCTACGTCCACGGGCTACGAACCAGGGTTTCTTTTTATTACTTTCAAGACTCAAAGATTACAAGTACATATGTGGGTATTTATAATAAAAGACAATAAAAACTTAACATAAATAAGTTGAGGCAGATTAGGGTTAGGGCCGGCTGCCCCTAACCCTTTTCTGCAGCTTGTCATTGGGCTGTTTCAGGGCCCGAACCAAGATGGATCGGAGCCCACAACACAACACTCCCGATACTCAAGCTATCTCACCTTCCGTTTTTGCATCTTTATCTCAAGACCTATGGCACCACCGGCTCTGCCACCCCCGACCGGAAATACTTAGCTGCCTTAGGACGAATAATGTCATTTCTTGTGGGAATGTTAAAAACACTTCTTTATGTCATTCATGTGTTTTTGGAAAGCAAATTAAGCAGCCTTTTTTAGCCTCTACTTCTTTTACCTATTTACCATTTGATCTTGTTCATAGCGATTTGTGGACCTCCCCCGTTCTAAGCATGGGAGGTCACCGGTATTACATTTTATTTTTGGATGATTATACTAATTATTTATGGACATATCCTTTATCATCTAAATCCCAAGTTTTCTCCATTTTTACCAATTTCTATTCTCTAATCTCTACTCAATTTGAGCGCAAAATCAAATCTTTTCAATGTGATAACGGAACCGAATATTCCAACAATAATTTTCAGAACTTTTGCAACCAAAATGGGATGGTCTTTCGTTTCTCATGTCCACATACTTCATCTCAAAATGGGAAAGCCGAACGCAAAATTAGATCCATAAATAACATTGTTCGTACTCTTCTTGCTCACTCCTCCATGCCAGACACATTTTGGCACCATGCCCTTCAAATGGCAACCTACCTTCTAAACATCCTACTAACCAAAACCAAAAACTACCTCTCTCCCACCTACACACACACCTTCGTACGTTCGGCTGTCTTTGTTTCCCCCTCACTCCCACCACCACTATTAACAAACTAGAAAACCGCTCCTCTCCATGTGTTTTTCTAGGATACCTGTCCAACCATCGGGGGTATAAATGCTTTGAAATTAAAACCCGCAAAATCATCATTTCCAGACACGTGGTTTTTGATGAGCATGTCTTCCCTTTTTCACAAACAACCCCAACATCCAAATCTTATGAGTTTCTACAATCAGATACCCATCCTTATTTTTGGGAACACCCTTCACCCACCTCCACCGCTCCCCCCTCTCCCTTGGCCTCACACTCTTTCCCCTCACAACTGGTCAGCACCTACTCTCGCCAACCCACCACACAACCTGCTCCTCCACCAGCCTTCAATCGCTATGCTGCAACTAATCCAACCCAATCTGCCGTCCAAAACTACTCTCGTAGGCCACCTGACCAGCCCACCCACACCTCAGCCTTTGAAAAATACTCCAACCAGCCCACCAGCCCACCTAATCAGCCCAATATACCTGCTGCACCAGCAGCCCCACAACAGCAGCCGCCACAGCCGGCTACTAGACCATCTGTCCCGCCTTTACCCCGTACCATCCAAACCCGCTCCATGACTGCTGCCAATTCCTCAGACAACTACAACCTACATGCTTCCGCCACACCCTCTATAAAACCCATTCCTCGCAACCCACCAGAGGCCATAGCCAACCCAGTTTGGAATCATGCTATGCGTGACGAATTTAAGGAACTTATTGAAAATAGGACGTGGGAATTAGTACCACGTCAACCTAATATGAATGTCGTTAGATCAATGTGGATTTTTAAACATAAACTAAATTCTAACGGAACCCTTGAAAGATACAAGGCACGTCTTGTTTGTGATGGCAGGTCCCAGCAGGTTGGTATCGATTGTGGAGAAACATTCAGCCCCGTGGTCAAACCAGCGACTATTCGTATCGTCCTCAGCATGGCCCTTGCTCATTCTTGGCCGATTCATCAGTTAGATGTCAAAAACGCCTTCTTACACGGCAATCTTTCTGAAACGGTCTACATGCATCAACCCTTTGGTTTTCGTGACAAAAGTTACCCGAATCATGTATGTTTATTGAAGAAATCTCTCTATGGGATTAAGCAAGCCCCTAGAGCCTGGTACAACGTTTCACGGACTACGTGTCCACATTGGGTTTTGCTCAGAGCAGATGTGACCATTCTCTATTCACCTACAAGAATGGCATTGACATGGCATTCATTCTTCTTTATGTTGATGACATCATCCTCGTTACTTCTTCGGATGCCTTGCGTGCTCACTTCATGGCTCGTTTATCACATGAATTCGCCATGAAAGACTTGGGTCGCCTCAGTTATTTTCTAGGCATCTCGGTGTCTCATACTCCGGATGGCCTCTTCCTTTCTCAATCCAAGTATGCCTCAGAAGTTTTAGAACGAGCCGAAATGTCATCATGTAAACCTGCAGCAACTCCCGTGGACACAAATGGGAAACTTAGCTCCACCGATGGTGATCCTTTGGAGGATCCTACTTTCTATCGAAGTCTCGCTGGAGCCCTTCAATACCTCACGTTCACACGCCCGGACATAGTTACACGGTCCAACAAGTCTGTATGTTTATGCATGACCCTCGCATCTCCCACTTTCATGCCTTAAAAAGAATACTTCGGTACGTTCAAGGGACTCTACATCACGGTTTGCACATGACCAGGTCCACGTCTCCGTCCCTTATTGCTTATATGGACGCCGACTGGGCGGGATGCCCGGATACCCGCCGGTCTACATCAGGATATTGTGATTACTCCGGTGATAATCTCATTACCTGGTCATCCAAGAGGCAATCCACTGTTTCACGTTCAAGTGCGGAGGCTGAATATAGAGGCGTTGCAAATGTTGTATCTGAACTCTGCTAGATCCGCAACCTCCTTCTCGAACTTCACAATCCACCATCCAAAGCTTCTCTTGTGTACTGTGATAATATTAGTGCCATTTACCTCGCCAGTAACCCTGTCCAGCACCAGCGCACGAAGCATATTGAGTTAGACATACACTTTGTTCGCGAGAAGGTTCAAGGCGGTCAGATTCGGGTACTACATGTCTGTTCCAGATACCAAATAGCTGATATTTCTACCAAAGGTCTTCCCAGAATTCTGTTTGAAGATTTTAGATCCAGTCTCAACCTCCGTTCACCTCCGGTTTCGACTGCGGGGGTGTAATAGACTATATCGCAGGGTCAAAGTCAACAGGCCAACCCACAATCTGCTGCGATAGTTTAGGAATATATTAGCTGTAATATTCTGTGTATATCTGGTGATTTTGTTGCCTATAATAGTGGCATGTAACTCTGTATATAACAGGAGGAAGATCAATAGAATGGGACACACGATTTCAATACCTTTCAGTGTTGACACTAGATTTTTGACATTCCACTCTGCTTTTAGTTAAAGCATATTTGCATTGCGATGCCTGGAAGGTATATAACGAATAGACATAAAAGATTCAAAATAGTTTTCAAAATAGTATAAATGTGCAATTACGGTGGATTTTGTGTTTGTAAAACTCGACGCCTCATAAACCTAGTAAAAGAGAAACTTAATTGGCTACTTCTGAAAAATGAGAGGGTTCAATCATATCATGCATCATATATTACTTGTTATTTTCGGATGTAATGTATTGAATTATATGATATATTGGTGAACAATAGATCTTGATAATAATCTTTTAGTGATACAAAATTTTATATATATAGTAATATTTTAAATTCCTTTGACGTCATCAATCGATTTTGTGTCTTTTCTTGTTATCTTAAATTATAATTTTATTGTGCTATACATATTGCTGACCTATAGGAAAATTATATATTGAAGGGAAACAGCATGCTTAAAGTGAGACACTTGATTTTTACGTAGTCGTTCAAAGTCAGAGACTTGACTTCTTGATTTTTTTTTTGACAGGCACTACGGTTGATCTTGCAATGTGGTGTAAAACCTTCGTGGTTTAACACAAATAGTATTCTTGTCAATAAGGAGAATTCTCAATTATCAAAAAATTCGTCAGCAGGAGATCTTCGTAGTTATTTAATTAATATACCAACTATTGGTGACTCGGTGGTGCCAGAATTGCTTCTTAAGGTATTAGAGCCTTACCAGAGAGAAGGTGAGGTTATGGGTGTATGGCATGGAGCTTATTCTGGGTGGAGGTGGCAAAATGGGCTTGTAGGGTAACAATTGCGGATGAAACAGGCCAGTCGGATCGCTTGACTAGCTAAAACTTTGATCATGTGTTTATTTTTGTTGCTAAAACAATGGTATGACTGTAAAAGCAAAATATCTAAACGATATAGGAGGTTGTAATGCATTAAAATAAATAAATGGTTTGAATTTGGAATTGACTCATTTTAGATAAAATGTTACCCGAATCACCCATTTAAAAGTAAATGGGCCATAATAGAAATTGCCACCTCTATTTCTTGTGCATATTATTGAAAAATTGCATCTGTTTTTTTTTTTTTTTCTCAATTTTGTTTCTTCAGGTTGCATACTTGATGATGAGAGGGTGCGACAATACGCTGCCATACTTAATAAAGGTTCAGCTGCAAGATTCTCTTTTGCAGCTGCGATATTTGGTGAAACCTCTGAGGCTTACTTTTGGTTGCAATTACCCCGTGCACTTAAGCACTTGATGAACAATTTGGCTAACAAGTCTCTGCAAAAAAACCCAGTAACATCATCATCTTCAGAAACTGATGATGTGTCCTTGCTGACTAGGATATCCTCCAAGGGAAAATCAGGAAGCGGGTCAAGTAAAAGTAACACAGTGGTAAGCTTTTTGGTTCCTTTTTATCATAGAGAACTGAATTTCTCTTTCAGTTAAAACATAACCTAGGTTTTCCTGGACAGCATTTATAATTCACCATATCCTACATGGCTACATATATACGTTACTTCCTTCCCCTTGAAACTGATTATTTGATTTTCAATAATCAGAGTGGAATAATTATTTGTACTAAAAACATTTGGTGCTGTTTGGATGTGCTTTAGCTGTTTGATGTTGTAATAATCAGATAACAAATATTTAAATGTTTGGAAATTCACTTTATTACAGGAACATAGATAATTAAGATAAGGCAGTTATTTTTATTTCAATTGATATATATTTATTAATAATTTAAAAAGAATTAATCGTCTTCTGTAATTTCAACAGATCTTTTATCCCTAATATATATATTTAAACAAAGAAAATTTTGGGTAAAGGTTCTATAAAATACGATAGAGTATGGGAAAACAAGTAATCTGATTTTTCTCTTAAATAGTTAGTTTTGTTGCAATGTAGAATGGATTAATTGACTTCTATAATATCAGATAGTCACAATCAGAATTGCTTCTAATCATTAAAAATTAATTATTGTGAAATCTTTAAGTCACAGTATTTTTAAATCAGTTTCATAACAGACCTCCTGAATTCAAACCCCCTTAGGCAATCATACTAGGTTGAGGAGAAATCATTATGCTTTCCATGTTTTCAAAAATTAGCGCCTCCATCCTTCAAACTAGCCGTATGAACAAAAATATATTATATATTATGGTTTGCCATCCACAACAATACATGAGCTATTTGTTTTTCTTTTGCATTGTCCCCGTATAGGTTTGCATTTTACCAGTATTCTGTTATTTATAATTTTACTTTATTTGGAAATTGATGTAAATTTTAGTGCAATAAGCATAAACCTATACATACTGCCATATTTCTGTTTATTAGGCCCTTTTCTCAGAATGGAATTTCAAAATATGAAATATCTGGTGATAAGATGTTAATGATGTTATCACTTCAAGCAGAGTGATGGTGAACTTAGATTAATGGCTTTTGAGCAAGAAGAACTGTGGGAAAGAGCTAATGCACGTATTCCTTGGCATGAAAGATTAGAAGATGAAGAGGCTATCCAAAACCGTGTGCATGAGTGAGTATAATTACCAGAATTCACACTATACTGAAGTTTATCTCAAGGGGGTCAAATTAAATATATAGATTAGGGAAACATGCCAAATGAGTCGAATATTATCTTTAGTAGGGACAACCTCCAAAAGTTTTTATTCAAACATTGCTTTTGAAATCTAGCACATTAGTTATTTCATATTTATTTTAAAGATGGAAAAAATAGGTCGGGACCAACCTGACCTGGATTTGGGACTCATACTAATTTTGACCAGCTACCCAATTTGCCCAACCCACTGATCTTGTTACCTTTATATTATGTAGAGTTAACATCTGAACCCTAAATAAGATGCCAATTTGAATGGTTTCATCTAATTGGCACGCAGGCTTAATGGTTTCAGCTAGTCCACAAATACAGGCCTCTTTATCAAATTAAGTCAAAGTCAATTATAGTAGATGTCATATTTAGTGTTGGCAAGATGGGCATGTCAGTCAGGCTGGGTAACATGTCATTTCTTGTTGAAATGGACAGGTCAGGTAGACTGGAAAATTACATGTTTGTCCATTTATAACTAGCAGTAAGATGGTTACAAAAACAATATTTTACAATAGTCATCTGAATCTTTGAATAAAATAATATAGGAGCTTGCATACATTAAAAACAGACTTTGGGCTACTTTCAACCTGTTTACCTTACACAACCCAAAGATCCACTTATAAGACTGGTTCCAAATTGCAACTTCTAGTATTAATATAACATATTCTAAGGTACTTTTTTTATGATGTTTTATAATAATCAGGCTTGTGTCAATTGGTAACTTGGAAGCTGCTGTGAGTTTAATGCTTTCTACACCTCCAGAGAGCCCTTACTTTTATCCAAATGCTTTGCGTGCTGTTGCTCTTTCATCTGCAGTTTCAAGATCCCTAAATGAACTAGCAGTTAAGGTAAATGGGATTTCAGTATTAACTAATTTTTCAATCTTAAATATATGTTTCTCCTGCACTTTAAGTATTCTGTCTGGTTCCACTTGTTATTTTCTTGTAGGTGGTTGCGGCAAATATGGTGGAGAGTGACAGGTCATTGTCTGGCACACATCTGCTCTGTGCTGTGGGGAGGTATCAAGAAGCTTGTTCACAGGTGTTCTATTTCTTGAAAGTTTTTAACTCGTTTTATAACATATCCTAGTATTTTGTTAATTTTTAGAACTCTAAAAAATAGGTAGTTTCAACAGTAGGTTTTAATTGGGCTGTGTATTAAGTAGAATTATCAAGTTAAACAGGTTGGGCTAACAGGTCATTTTTGCTGCTGGTGAAAAACAAGTCAAGCTGCCACTTCAATACACACGCGCGCACACTTTTTTACAATTAATTATTCTCTGAAATATGATTACAAAATTTTTATAGTGTGATTTATATATAAAATTATTAAGGGAGGTATTATGCATTAAAAGTTATGCTTGGGTAATTTTCAACCCATTTGACAATTGACAAGTTTCTTTTTAAGCCATTTTTTTATTTTTACATGTAACCTGAATTGACCCATTGTTATTTAAAATAAATATATATGTTTGAAACGTGGGAAATTGACAATTAAACTTATATATGATTCATTCATTTTAACTGCATATATGTTTCAGCTACAAGATGCTGGATGCTGGACAGATGCTGCAACTTTGGCAGCAACACATTTAAAAGGAACAGATTATGCAAGGTTTAGATCTCCCTTTAACCATTTACATCAATATTTTTTTAGGTTTACAATCTGATTTCCATGAATGTTTTTATGTATCATTTCTAGTAAATGACTCATTTTCATTAGTTTTTAGACTTTAGTATAGAACTGAAAACAGAAATAAGGACATTATTTAACGGGACAATTTCATATCTCCCCCTTAAAACTTGCATAATATAAACTTCAAGGGATGGTGCAAATGATAAGCACTTAATTACCCTCTAGCAAAGGTCTTAGGTTTGAATCTTGCTTCCAGTTATTTCCTACCATAACCTTTTTAAAGCCACTTGCCCAGCACAAACTCAGTATTGGCGGGTCTTGTGAGTGTACCGGTAACAAGTTTTCACAAACACCAAAATAACTTGCATAATATCGTACTTAACTAACAAAGAGTCATACTACCAAATATACACATTTACAAATTGTATTTAAAGCAATTGGTAAATATTTCAAATTATGGTTTTTGGTTGGAGGTCTTGTTAGGAGCGGCCTCTTTATCCCATGGGTTAGGGGTAAGGTTTGCACCCGATCCAACCCTCACCAGACCCTACTCTATGAGCGGGATTTTTACTGGGTATGTTGTTGTATGGTTTTTGGTTGGGTAAATATGTGAAATTGCCACAATTTAGTTTGTGCGTCCTATGAATAAATTCACATATTTGGAGGGACTTTCAGTGAACTAACTGTCAATATTATAAGCTGCGTTTTCTAGAGATGGTAGATTTTTTCTCAAAATATATTATATTGTGGTTTTTCAGGGTGTTACACAGATGGGCTGAACATGTCCTTCATGCTGAACATAACATCTGGAGGTATTCATCATCATTTCTTTTTGTTTGGTTGTGACAAACTAGCCACTTTTAGAGATGGCCGCTTCAACCCGTTTACTTCGTAAATAGGTCATATTTGGGTTTATGTGTTATATCTAACACGTCAAATATCTAAAATAGGAAACAAGTCAAAGGAGCCAAAAGTCTCTTATAGTGTTTTTATTCTTTGTTTTGAACGGCTTATAGTGTGTTTTTAATACAAAAAACCTTCTATTTCATATCATTGAAAAAATTTAGATCATTATTGGTTAAAATTACTTTTTTTTTTATTATTTATAAGAAGCCTTAATCATTCAGATAAATAGTGTTAGGGGACTCATTTCGTACTAAGCCACCTTAACTTAACACGAAGCAATTTTGTGTGTTTCTCTTAGTGGTATCTATATTCCAACTTCAAGACTTTTCTTTCAATTTCATTTTTTTTCATTTAATAATCCTTTTGATTGTTATTGCATTGCAGAGCCCTGATTTTGTACGTAGCAGCCGGTTCATTACAAGATGCACTCTCGGCACTCCGTGATGCTCAGCAACCCGATACTGCTGCAATGTTCATCATTGCGTTTCGGGAAATTCATGCTGAATTTATTCAAAACCTTGATTCTAACAACGAATCAGATTCTTTAATCAAAGAAAAATTGCTTGTTTTGCCCGGGTTAAACCCTGAAAGCGAAGATGTTATCGCTGTTGGTGAATTGTACGGACAGTTTCAACAAAAACTAGTCCATCTGTGCATGGACTCTCAACCATTTTCTGACTAAATTATATGAAGTTTTTATTGTTAGAAACCAAGTGGTATTGTACTGTTGTTGAAGCTCCAGGTACAAGTGGAGATTGCAGGTACAAAGTGATGTATATTTTTTATATTTGTGCAATTGATCGTTGTTGTGGTCTGAGAAAAAGGGTTAGAACTCAGATGAGCCATTTTAAGTCTTCTTGGACTATTTACGAATTTTGAGAACATTCTATTAAATGTTACACATTGCGTAAATATTTATGAGTTTGTGAAAAAAGCATACCATATAGTTATTGTTGGTAGCTTCTGAAAAAGTTGTCTGCCCAAGTAATTAGGAAATAGACTCGTATAGAAAGTTATCAAACTTAACAGGTATTCTAATTGTCAAGTTCAAAGATAAACGCGAACAAACACTATATTTCAATGATATTTATGTCTATTATAACAAAAAAAGATTCAAAAACTTGCTAGAATAATCACTCAGACATAACCCTTATGCTTAGTTGTGTATATATAGAAGTCACCCAACTTGATGATCAAGCTATCTAATAACCAATCCGAATATCCCTTAAAGGCCCACCGACCTCCCTTAGATACTCGGGAGTCGGGATCAACCCAAGTCTTGGGTCTAGCAATTGCCGAGACCAACACTCAACCCCCCCTCCCCAAATGCTAACATAGAATTGGTTAGGTTCTTCATTCATATTAGCTCCCGCCTCCCGCATGTCTTTGAACTTTAACTTCGGTATTGGTTTTGTAAGAGTATCAGCCTGCTATTCTACACCACTAACAAACTCCACTTTCAGTTGCCTTTTTTCAACACTCTCTCGAATGAAGTGATATTGGATGTGCATATGATTACTCCATTCGTGAAACTGGTTTCTTCGTCAGTGCAATCGCCAAACTATTACCAACCATCAACATAGCATTTTCTTCTTTTCTCCTGGTGATTTCACTTAAAAAGCGTCGTAACCACAATGCTTGGCATGTAGCCAAGGGGGCCGCCATGAACTCCACCTCATAAGAAGAAGAGCAACTTTTGTGGATTCCATGTAATCGGTGCACCTCCTAGATAGAATACATGACCCGTAGTACTTCGACCATCATCTGGCTCGATGTTATGGCTACTCTCGTTGTATTCTTTTAGTGCCAAACCACCTCCTCGGTCAAAATACAATCTATAACCTGTTATGCCTCAAATATACCTCATTATAAATATAATCACAAGACAATGTGATTCCTTTGGTGATTCCATGTAACGACTTAGTACCCTAACCGAGTATGCAATATCCGGTCGAGAGTGGATCAAATATTGTAGACACCCGACTAGCCTCCTATAACTCGTTGCATCTACACTTTGATACTTGGATATCTTTAACGCAGGCTCGAGAGGACAGTGTGCCAAGTTACAGTCTTGAGTGTTTGCCTCCTTTAATAACTTTGTGTCTTAGCTCTCTTGTTTGATACTTATACCCTTTGGTCCTTGATGAATTTCCAACCCCAAATAGTAGGCAAGTAAACCGAGATTGCTCATCTCTAGCGTCTTGGCCATTTGTCGTTTGAATCTGATGATCTCACTAGTCTTGTTTTCGGTCACTATCATATCATCAACGAAAACACATACAATCAAGATTGCTTGTGAGGTAATCCAGTATAAACGGGCGGGCACCGGGTGAACTTCATATCCTTAAGGATCATATCTAGTTTCATGTTCCACACCCTTAGAGCTTGGGCGTAAACAATAAAGGGCTTTTGCAAGTTTGTAGACCATGTGTTCTTTCCCCGGCTTCGTGAATCCTACAAGTTCTTCAACATATACATCTTCTTGCAAGCCTCCATTTAGGAATGCAGTCTTTACGTCAAGATGATGTAGTTCCCATCTGTTAGGCACAGATGAGGTGATAATTACCAGAATCGCCTTGAGTCAAGCAACGGGGGCAAATACTTCATCAAAATCCACCCCATGTGGTACATACCCCTTTGCAACCAACCGAGCCTTATACTTATTGTTAATAGTTTCAGCCAGGTTCTTCTTTATCTTAAACAACCATTTGAGCCCAGTTGTCTTTGCGTTCTTTTGGAGGGTCAACTAGCCACAATGTTTACTTTCTTTCGATTCAACTATCTCGATTTTAATAATCTTGATCCATTCTTTGTTAACTTCTGCTTCTTGAAATGCTCTACATATTGGATACAAAAACACTGATAAATACACACACTTAAAGAGATTTTGTAGAGAGAATTTAGAAACATTCATACATACGAACACACACCTTTACACACGTAATGGCACATTGACTTCTATATATACATACAAAGAGGGCAGTTATCTATTAACCGTTATAACAGCCAAAACAGTTACTTTTGGCGAGGACTTAATCCTTACCCATATCGACTCATATCTAGAACTTGAGACTTAGTTATTGTTACACATAATAATAACATAATATAAGTATTATACTATCTATGCTAACCTTAAAATGTCCAACACTACGCTCATCATCTTGAATTAGCAATAATTCTACAAAATCAAGCTCTTAAGCATTCGAATTTGCTTGATTAGAGTTTCCTCCAACATAGTAGTCTTGGAGAAATAGCGGTTGCGTTTGGGGTCTCGTGGATCTTCTTAAAGGCAAGTCAGATTCTTCAGCCTCGGGTTCTGAAGTCGGACCTGTTTCAGACGAAGCATCTATTGAAGTCGGACCTTTGCATATGTGATGCAACCGAACACCTTAATGTGCCCGACACTTGGTTTCTTTCCTTTGTAGGCATCATATGGTGTTTGGTTTTCCAGTGCTCGGGTAGAGATACGATTAATAATATAGTTTGTGTGTCTAACCGCTTCTCCCCAAAGGTAATTCAATACCTCTTTCGCCTTCATCAAGCTTCTAGTAACCCGATCACAAGCCCATTTGTAGCCATCATTCTCATTGAATTGAAATTGACTTGTAGACATGTGGGATCTCCTATATTAAGAGTAACTTCGTATCGTGGGTTCTTTGTTCTTGACACTTCATCCGAAATCTTTCGGATCCATCATGCATTGTGAGATAACCACCGTTTAGCCGGACATCACAATCACAACCATGCTCTTCAGCTTGACCCAAGCTAATAATATAACTTCAAAGGTTCGGCATGTAGTAAACATCGGTCAAGAGACGTCGTATCACACCCCGGATTCGAGACACCTAGGACATGTGAATCGAATTGGTTGGTATCATGTAAAAGAGGCCACGTTTTTATTCATTTTAAATTTAATTAGAGTTTCAAGTTCAGCGGAATTCTCTGGAATGTTTTTTTTTATCTTTTCGTGAATGATCAACTCTATTGGTTGATTCACATTTTTGCATCTCAAAACATTTTATGTTTTATAAATTAAAATAATCAAAATATTGATTGATCAAATAATCAAATTCTCGCACATCGGGTGTTTTAACACTAGGGGTTGTATTTAAATATTCATATATATTCTAAAATAAAGATTTATGAAATTCCGTAACAGTTACATTATTTTCAAAACAAGATAGTAGTCTTCGAAAAATATGCTTAGTAGGTTAGAGCCATAGAATTTCACATCTATTAATGGCTGCTTTTATGATGCCAGGTTTAATTAACATATAAACCTTATTTTCAAACACATGCAATTTATTTTTCTAAAAACATTTTGAAAATAAATGTCAACATAAAGCTAATGAATCATGTATAGAGACATTTTATAATTAGGATTGAATTTATCAACAATTATTTTTTAGTTGTCTCGTTTGTTAATAAGGCCCATACTAAATAACTTATATACATTGAACTCATGGAGTTCGTATATATTGAAATAAATTCAGCCGTATTGTGGCATAACACTTTATTACTCATCAATACGTGTATCCTCTATCGATATATATGTATACATATATACATATATATATATATATATATATATATATATATATATATATATATATATATATATATATATATATGTATACATATATATATGTATACATATATATATATATATGTATATATGTATGTATATATATATATATACTTATATATATGTATACATATATATATATACATATATATGTATACATATATATATATATACATATATACATATATATGTATACATATATATATGTATATATATATAGATATATATATATAAGGGAGAGATCAAATAAAAACCACTCTTATAATTAAAAATCATGAAAACTACTATCAACCAATCAAACTTTTTTCTATTGATTTTTTTTATTTAAAAGGTTAATGTGGTAATTTAACACCCTTTTAATTATAGTATATTTTTAAAATCCTGATTTCACTCCTTATTTATTAACTGATTTTCTCATCATCTTTATCATCTCATAATCTCACTTAATTTCCTCTCCAACCCTAAACTCTCCCAAACGACAGAGATGAGTGGTTCAGGTGTGTCTCTCTTGCATCCACAGAATACATATACTAGAGTCCTATCAATTTTGTCATTTTTTTTACATCTTCTATTTAGTGGTCAACATTGCCACCTTGAAATAATGATCACATATCCAATTTATCATTTCAAAGTTTCTATTGAACGAAGGAAATGTTTATTAATATTTAATTTGAAGTTGAAGCTAGTGCTTTTTAAATTTTCTTATTACTTTCTTGTATGATTATTAGTTTTGGCCGAAAATAGATTTTTAGGTTTTGTTTGTGGTGTGGAATTCATATAATTCATTTCTATTTATGTTGCCATATCTTTTTGTATATAAACTAGCATACAATCAAGTTGATTTTAAAAAAATTCAATTCTAGTTTTCGAATTTAGTTTTCTTAAGAACCTAAAGTTTAAGTCAACTTCGGTTTGTTTATTTAAAAAATATAAAACGGTGACTATTTGTTGATATGTTGACAGTGAGTTGAAAGTGAAGACGATGAACTCAAAGATAACAACAATGATAGGTCGAAGAAGATGATGCATTGACGAGTTAAGCAAATATCAAAGTGTTTGATTTTAAATGCATAACATCGATGTTACATACACGTAACAACGATGTTACATACACGTAACAGCGACGTTACATACACGTAACAACGATGTTAAATATACGTAACAACGATGTTACATATACGTAACATTGTTGTAACATATACGTAACACTCTTGTTAAACTTTTGTAACAACATTTGTTCTTATGTTTTGGTACTCGTCTACATATATGTAAATTTGCACGTTCAATAAAATGTTTTGTACTTGTTAAATGTGTTTTACATATACGTAAATGAAAATGGTTGCATATATGTAGCATGATTTATCAATATGGTTTAGATGGTGAGAAGATTTGATATCTATTTGATAGGAAAATTAAAGTTTGATTAGGTTACGTATACGTAACACCATGTTTCATATCTATATATATATATATATATATATATAAAGCACATTATTACGTATACGTAACACTGTGTCACATACCAAAATTGACCGCAATTTAACATGGTTACATATATGTAACTATATTGGTGTTCTTGTGTTTGTGTTCTTAACTTTAGTTATATTCAATTTATAAGATTTAGAAAATTTTTTATGATTTGATGTTTAAATTTGTTAAAAAATGTTAGTAGAATAAAGTAAGAGAGAATAAAAGATTTGATGTAAATAAAAAGAGAGGAGAGAGAGTGTGTGATTTTAAAATTTTAATTAATTAAAAAAGAGTTTCTATATAATTTGTATGTGTTTGGTCTATTATACTATTAAAACCATTTAATTAAATCCTTTAAACATCATTTAATTACAAAAATACTATTAATTAATCCTCATCATAGATCAAAAAGATCAGTGGCTATAATATGGTTTTCTTGGTTTTCAATTATATTGTAGTTTTCAATGGAACCCTTCCCTATGTGTGTGTGTGTGTGTGTATATATATATATATATATATATATATATATATATATATATATATATCTTAAACCTTTGTTTTGACAAACTTCATACAATCACATGCTGGTTTTATATAAACATAAACATTTGAAAATGTATATTTTATCAACATGCTTAAAGACATTTTACAAATGTTTATGCACATAGACATAGCATGCAAGTACAGTTTAGCAAACATGTTCACCTTAGTTGACGACAGTGACGGATCTAGAATACAAGTTCAGAGGTATCGTAAAATTTTTTTTACCGTATATGCAGTGGCAGAACCAGGAATTATTTCCTACGGGGTCACTATTTTTTATAATTAGCTTATAACGAAACAACATAAAAAAATTTGGGTTGTTTGATTGAGTTAAGTCGGATCGGGTCGGAATAGTCGTAATTAAATTGCATTGAATTGTTAACAAAAATACAATACCAAAAGAATAAAAAAACTTACATTTTATAGGATTCCGTACGCGTCTTCATATTTTGATGCTTTCTTTTCACAGCAAAACGATTCATGTGCTCTAAATTTCAAGTTTAAACAATAACTAGAATCATTAAATTAAACATAAAATATCTTTGATAAACAAATAACCATATAAGAACACTCATAGTAGATTCATACACTCTTTACATAATCTATTTTTATTTTATTATCATTTACTTTTAAAATTGAGTTTTAATAAATTTTTGAAGAAGTTCGAATATGAGTCATACTCTCATCATTCTAATAACATTCCTAAGGTTTTGATACAAATTGTCAAGGTTTTTAAACAAGAAACAACAGAAACATAAATTATTTCATTTTCTTTCTTGTTTTTCTTTTTCTTTTTACATAAAAGAATAAATAAAATGTGTATGACCATTGAAAAAAAAGGTATTGTTTGTTATGTTATATACTAGTATTAAGTTCACTCGCGTGGCAACGAGAGGCATAAAACCATGCCAAGTAATATTAATGACACACCACCGCCAGTGACCACAAACACTGAAGAAACCAAAAAATCGAATGAAAAGTTGACGTAAAAACATTAAACCATACATTTACCCAAGCAAAAAATAAAACAATAAGTAAATTGATCTAAGACCAGCGCGTTATGACGTGACCGTTAAACTGGGAAAAATAAGTGAGAAAACGTTGAACCACACACGCACGTTGTAACGTGTTAACTCGTAAAATTTAGACCAAAACATATAACAGAAAGTTTGTAAAATTGAAAAAGTATAGAATACCAAAGTTGAAAATAAAAAAATATTGAGGCTAAATTATAGAATATGTAAAAGTATTAGGTTAAAATAAAAAGGTTAAGATTAAAAAAAAAAGTGGATACATCCCATAAAGCACTTAATATAACTTACAACGCATATAAATAATTAATATATATATAATTTTTATTTTTGGGCTTATTATTGTATTGGGTTGGGTAACAGGTATTTTGGGTTTTATGTTATTTGGTAATGGGTAATGGTTATTTATGTTTTTATAGAATGTATTGTTTTTATAAATTATTAGACTTTTAGTTATAAAATTTAAAATTTTCTATGGAGTGTTGAGTTTAAAATTTTTTAGGGGTAATGTAATTTCTTATCAGGGGTAACGTAAAACCGATACTTTCTTTTTACATAAAACCGTAAAAAAAATTTACACTACCCGTAACAAGTTGAGGGGTAGCTACCCTAGAGGCTACCTCTCAATTGTACATATGTCCGCCCCTGGTTGACGAGCTAGAATTTCGGCTTAATGCTTATAAATTCCCGAGTAGCACCACCACCAATCTACATGATCATACCCTCGAGGATCGCTTGTAATAACAAAACAGTTGCCAGGTTGTTTTTGTCTTCATCGGTGGAACCCAGATCGATCACGTTCCAAAACTTGTGAACTTTCAAGATAATCTTCATCTTCATCGTCAATAAATTCAGTTGATTGCTGAGAAATTCAGTTGATTTTGTATATGTTATATGTTTGCTTATGTAGTTGTCTAGATTGCCTGAGAAATTCGGTTGATTTTTCTGATTGCGTGATGTATATCCATTATAATCTCATTTCCACTAAAGAAGAAGTGATTCGTGTTTTTATCTTATATTTCATCATCTATGATCTAATTTGTATCATGGATACTAATAAAAACTTAATGATTATGGTAAGAAGAGGCAAAAACACGAGCAAAAATGTCATGTAGTTCGTCGATCCTTAAAAAAGTGACAGAGAGGAGCAAAGTTTGATTGTGTCACATGGAAAGTTACAATCCTCACTATAGAATAGCACAATTATACCATCTCATTGATGTTTTTTTTTTCAAACTGAAAGGCCAAGAGCTATATACCGAGACTTTAGACTATCCGGACACATACTTCGTAAATAACACAAGAATAAAAAGGAGTACCACTAGTGGTGAGCACAATACGGGCCGCCCCGAAAAACCGGACCAAAAAATCAAAGACCGGACCGACCCAACCCATTCTACATACATGTGGTCGGGTCCTTGGTCCTAAGTTTTAAGCTATTTTGGTCCTTGGTTCGGGCCCAATGAAAACACGTATTACCCGAAAAGACCAATTGGTTATCTATAAGAAAAAACCATATATACTTAATACATAAGTACGTGGATTGTGAGATGGAATAATAAATTACTGTAATTGAACTTTTCAAAAAGTGATTATTGTTTATTTTTTTTTCTTTGTTGTTGCTTAGTTATCTTATCATCATGGTTGCTAAAATCAAGGTGTTTATTTTCTTTTAGAAATCTCTATCGACACAATTTTTGTATTAACATCTATGATTTGGTTTTTTATGTACTAGATTAAATTATATTATCATGACTTGTGAGATATATGCATTGAATATTGATATACTACATTGAAGTCGATTATGAGCACCAATCGATAACCAAACTTAATGTCATTATTTTCATTAATAAGTGTTTGGTATTTTTAGCAACATAATTCTATTTCGAGTCGGTCCGACTCTATTTGTGGAACCGACCCGTTAGGACCGAAACTGGACCGGACCAACCCGTCTTTATATGGTTCGGTTCACGGTCCTTAAGTTTTATACATTTCAGTCTTCGGTTTGGTTCGGTTTGAGCCGGTTCGGTTCGGGTTTGGCCCATTGCACACCCCTAGGTGCCACACATAGCCGAGTAAAAGTACATGAACTGAAGCAAAGCAACAGCTCCATAATCAACTATAAATTTACTACAAGGAACAAAGTGACATATCTACTGACTTGTGATAAATGATTCTCTACAAGGAATAAAGTGACGGTCTATCCGTATGGAACAATTCAATTATATAAATAAAATAATAAAAAGGCCAAACATGTTTCATGTCATATCTACTGAATTTGAGTATGTAACTGTTTGAATATCTATATAGTGGGTGTAGTCATGAGTCAATTTATATGTCTAACTTTGTTTTTCTTTTAGTGATTTCTAATCTAGACTTCATGGGCCAAGCTTGTGATAGAAATAATTGCTGATTATTAACATGAGTTATCACGATTCGTTATCACTATCAAGTGTAGAATCAATATCAAAACACAAACGAATAACACACTTTTACTTGTAAACTTGCTTGTAACCTAATAGTAACCGACTTGTTAAGTCTTCTTCTTGGATCGGCCCATAAGTGCCGACTTGCCCTTGAGCCCTTCAACCGGAAATTACCCAACATTATCCCCCTTAATTTCCAAATCGGATTTCAGAAAGTCTTCAACACTAACCTTGCTTCTCATATCCTTGAACTTTTTTCGAGCCAATGTTTTTGTTAGGAAGGTGGCTAACTTTTCTTCTTCGGGTCGGGTACATGCTCCACTTCAACTTGGTTATTTTCAACACGCGTGCTCCCGGATGAGGTGATACCAGGTGTGTATGTGCCTGCTTCTCCGATGGAATATCAGGTTTCTTGAAAGAGCAGTTGCTTGTTTTATTATCAATTCGAATGAATACCTTTTGCGTTTTTCACCCTGTTGGTTCTGCAATTAATTTTTGAAGCCAAATCATTTGGCATGTTGTAGCCGTTCTTGCCGTTAATTCTACTTCACATGACGAGAGAGCCATAGTGTTTTGTTTTTGGGTACACCATGTTATTCCTGAGTTTCTAGATAGAATATGTACTTCGGCCATCATCTCTTGTCAACTTTATGGCTACTATCGCTATAGCCTATGATATTCACTTTGCCTCTTCGATCATACTTCACCCCATAAATCAAAGTTCCACAAATATATAATAGGATATTTTTCACAGCTTGCCCATGCAAGCTCTTCGGATCATGCATGTATCAACTTACAAGTCCAACCGTGTATGCTAAGTTTAGTTTCTTTCTCGACTAACATCACCCCTTTAGTCTTGCGTAAGCTTCACATTTTTCCTTCAATAATAATATGAACATGTATCGTGAGAAGTCTCAGTCAATACAAATACGTATCTATTCCTGGAGGGTGTTGAACGCGAAATAGGACCGAATAAGTCGCCATGTACTAGTTCAAGTGGTCTCGCAATCTTTGTTTTCATGATGGATTGTTGGTAGCCCTTCCACTAGTTGCTTCTAGGCCATTAAATTCATCGACTCGAAATTAATGTGCCCTAACCTTGCTTGCCACCGCCACGCTTCTTCTTTTAGTTTGCATGCAAGCAAATTGGTAAACCAACTTTTATCTTTACCTTATACTCGATTTAGTGAGCTAGTAACCTTCATTAGCAGCTTGTCTTGTGCATGTCAAATGGTTAGAAATTGGCCTCTCATATGAGCATCACACCCCGATTCAGTAGCTTGGCGTAAGCTTATTATACTGTTGCATAAGGTTTAAGAGTCGTCGTTCACTGGCTTTGCTTTGGAAAAGAATCGAACCCTTTCTCTTGATGTTGACAGAAGATCAGTATCCAAATCTTACCTTCCTAGTTATGTGTTCGTTTAGTTCTAAGATAAGCTTACGGTTTCCGTCATATGATTGTTGGCCCTGTTATCCAGGTATCATATTTCTTCATCATAGACATTAGTTTTAAATTGATGTAGATGGAAACAAAAGATAACAACTGAACCTGTTGATTTAACACAAATACTAGGAACAACTCTTCTAACTATCGTTGATTCACGAAAAATAAAGATAATCAGGATTTGCACATACTAACACACACTGTGATAGAGAGAAAAAATATTTTTTATAAACTTCAAAACTTTCATCTCCCACTGTTTACATGCATATAAAAAGCAAACCAAAAGTAGAATAGGCCACAAAATATAAACGGGCCAACATCTAGACCAAAAATAAAGTCCAACGAAATCTAAAAATAAGATAAAAAGTAAAATAACTCATTAAATAAGCCTTTTTTGGGCCGAAACAATGACCCAAACTGCCTACGGCTTTTGTGAAAAAGTGTTCTTCGGTCCAATGGAGATTTCTAGCCCAAGTTATGGTCGTTTTAGTGAAGCCCGTTTGGACAAGCGATCGTGGGCCTCCAAAAACGAAATTGCTTGCTCCTCCACACTTGGACCCGCACCATAAACTCACTTAGTTTCCCTTTTTCTTCATTAATGAGTACCATTTCATGGAAGAAGACAACAGGATCGGCTTCATAGGTCTCAGTTATGTTTGCTTCTTGGCTTTTCTATAATATTTTCGGGTACAAGGATGCACAGGTTCGGTTTGTTGCATTGATAACATATCAGTTTGGAACAATCTTTCTTTTACTTCTCCTGGCCTCTGCCTTTAGAAGTGTTTTGGTGGTATGTGATCGATCTTGACACGAGAATCGACCTCTCCCTCTTCCTCGGTTCCCACTTCTGCCTTGACCCCTACTCCATTCATTACTTCTTCAAACAGTGGATGACTCCAAGAATAGTATTTTGTTTTGAGTGTAGGGATGGATTTCTTCGTTCTTGATCCGTTCCTCGTATCAACTACATCTTCGAACCCATGGACTTAATATCTAGTCCTTGTTCCAATGATGCGACTATGTGTATGAACCTGTGTGGTATACTTGTTACAAACTTCTCAACTAGCTTGGTTTCAGATATTACACCTCCAAGTGATGCTGACATTAAAGCTATTCCTGAGAGTTTTCTTGCACAGTCGTCGATCATCTCTATATGTTTCATCTTGAGATTCTAGAAATCTGAGGTAAGTCTTTGCAATCTCGCTTCCTTAACCCTTTCAGGCCATATCTGTCGCTTCTTTATAACCATCCAGATTTCCTTGACAGTGTTAAGGTTTCCTATTTGCAATATGGGACTTTTCGAAATTGCTTGGAACAACAATGCCATGGCTATGTTGTTTTTATCTTTATCATTTGATCCAGGCTCGATGACTTCTCATACCTTACTCACAGTCAAGATCACTTTCATGTGAATTATCATACCGTATAGTTCATGGTAGTGAGCATAGGGCACTCAAAGCGGTTTGTGTTATCCCTGTGGATCAACGAAGAACTTGATGACACAGGGCCTCCCATGTCTTCGAGTTTCTTCCTTCGACCGTAGGTTCTTAGCGATGACCTTTCTTGGATACCCGTTGGTCGTAAGTGATGATCACGTTCTCTGGTCTTCACTTATTCTTTGGATCGTTTAGTCTCCGATACCAATTCAAGTGTAGAATTGATATCAAAACACAAACGAATAACACACTTTTACTTGTAAACCTGCTTGTATTGTAACTTGGAAAAATACTCAAAACCAAATTACAATACCACTATGTGTTTCATAACGCTAACTCGGGTATGAATATATAACATTAGTAATTACTATTAGACTAGGATACATCTTCCTATTTAATCTAATAGTAATCTACTCTATCCCTTTAAAATCTTAGCTATTGGGTTTTCACAAGTTTATCAGAGTCATTTCTTCCTTATAAAATGAAAACACAGCGGAATGAGAATGAAAAACTTGTTACAGTTAATATGTATATATAAACCAATTTATATATCTGTTAAAACCCGTAATGGATCGTTATATGAAAAACTCATGCTTACGAACAACCATAGGGTGTTTAGAAATCTACCTCTCGAATGGGACAGAGGAAGAAGATCTTTGATCGGCAGCTTCCAAACTAGGAAACCTCAAGCTTGTCTACCCCAAGCTTCCAACAAAACACCAGGTTGCTAGGATTTTCTGCACTTGAATCGAGTTCTGTTCTTGGTTTTCTTCGACTGATCGAGAGAAAAGCAACAGGAACACCAATTTGCACCTTTGTGTGTGTTGTAAGTTATCAGAGAGAGTGATTAAATGCAATAATATATTGCACGTCCTATGAAACTGAATTTCAGAGTGAGAGAAAAGTGGACAGGACCCATCCCTTTAACCCATCCACATTTCTCTAATATTCATCCGCATTAGTAAACGCGGATGAACAAACTCTATCCGCATTTGTAAATGCGGAAGAAGAAACTTCATCCGCATTTCCCAAATGTACATCTGCATTTGTAAATGCGGATGATCTGTTTCATCAGCATTTCTTTAAATACACATCCGCATTAGTAAATGCAGATGAAAAAATTCCTTAAGAATTTTCACAAATGCACATCCGCATTTGTAAATGCGGATGAGGAACATTCATCCGCATTTCCTCAGTATCACATCCGCAATTGTAAATGCGGATGAGTAACAAAGAAATATGGACAAAAACACTTGTATTGTTTGTTCAACCATTTGAATAACAATATAAAGTACTCTCTCTCTAGAATAAATTATCCATATAATTTATTCATAACACTAGTGTAAATATTTAGAAACCCAATTTCTAAATACTTCAAGTGTCAATATTTACTTACATGATCATATCATAAAGTAAATATTGTAGGTGTTTGTCTAGCTTGTTATTGGGTATAACCCCGACTTGGATCATAACGTACTATCCACATCAATTCAATATGTGTCTTGGGCAGACTGTTCCCAACAATCTCACACTTGCACAAGATACATAGAGATTTGATGCAAGCAGTAAATACCGCCTAACAACGGTTTACTATCCCTAATACGCATGACGAAGTGTCATTCAATAACATCATCTTCCTCAAGTCCCTTACTTGAAAATGATTTAGGTGAATCAATCATTTATCATTTTGTTTCAGATGTTATGTTAAATTCAGAGACACAGAATGACCATTCCCTATTGATTTAACTTTATTAGGCCTTAGATATGATACTCTCAACGAATAAGAGGAACAAATCCCATCTTATCTACATACGTTTCTTACAATCACCTTGTACCACACCTGAAACTAGCCTCATGTATTGTTCATTATTTCAGAACAGTGAAGAACTAGATCAAAGTATAATATTTGGTGAATATCGAAACCCAATATGTATCTCATGTCGGAGGATACAACGATATTCGTCTTTACTCAAATTTACTTATGATCAATTACATTATTCCATGCAGTAAATTTGAGAGCGGGTCTATCCAATATTTGTATCCTACAAATATTTATGAACCTTGGTAGCAACCTCTTGCTCTATATTCATATCTTATGAATATCCACCAATCCATGTTCATAATAGTCTTACTTCATATTTGTTCCCACAAATATGATCGACTACGGACATTTAGAATAATAAACATATTCATGGATTTAAACAAGCTAAAATGGAACATAACTCATAGTATTATAATCATATATAAATATGAGTCAAAATAACAATTATTTCGATATTTAAATACTAAATAGATCAAATCCAATCACTAGAATATCGAAGTCCTAAGCACAAGTATGACTCTCATGTTTTGGCCTTTCAAGGAGCTTCGTGAGTGGATCCGCAATATTTTGATCAGTGTGAACTTTGCGAATACATATCTTTCCTTTTTCAACTTCATCCCTTATGTAGTTGAATCTCCGTTCAATGTGCCTTGTCTTTTGATGTGCACGGGGTTCCTTGATTTGAGCAATCACACCCTCGTTATCACAAAAGATCTCTAGGGGATCTTGAATGGTAGAGACTGTCCCTAGATCGGCAATGAATTTCTTTAACCATGCAGCTTCCTATGTTGCCAATGAAGCGGCGATGTAATATGATTCTGTAGTGGACAATGCTACCACATCCTACTTTGAACTCTTCCAGGACACTGCCCCTCCATTCATAATGAAGACATACCCCGATTGTGATCGAGAATCATCTCGATCAGTTTGGAAACTCGCATCCGTTTAACCCTTTACAGCGAGTTCCTCTTCACCAGATCTGTATATTAGAAACATATCCTTAGTCCTCCTAAGGTATTTCAATATACTCTTAACAGCCATCCAATGACTATTTCTCGGATTCTGCTGATATCTGCTTGTCATGCTTAAAGCGCATGACACGTCCGGTCTAATGCATATCATTTCATACATGATGGATCCTATAGCAGATGCATATGGGATTTCCTTCATCCTTTCTTGCTCATCTTTTGAGCTTGGACATTGAGATGCACTCAATATTGTCCCTCTTTGAATAGTTGCCAAACCTTTCTTAGAGTTCTCCATCTTGAACCTTTTCAAGATTTTATCAATATATGCACTTTGGTTTAAACCTATCAACCGCCTTGATCTATCCCTATAGATCTTTATTCCCAAAATATAGGCGGCTTCACCAAGATCTTTGATGAAAAAAAAACTTTCAAGCCAGGTTTTAACACCTTACTTTCCAAACAATAATATATCATCAACATATAAAACAATAATGTCATTTCCAAACAATAATATATCATCAACATATAAAACTAAGAATGTGATGATGCTCCCACTAGCTTTCTTATACACACAAGCTTCATCAGCGTTCTTGATGAATCCAAATTTCTTGACCTCTTCATCAAAACGTCGATTCCAACTTCTTGATGCTTGTTTCAATCCATAGATTGATTTCTTTAACTTGCATACTTTATTAGGATATTGTGAATCGACAAAACCTTCGGGCTGAACCATATAGACATTCTCTTCAAGATGTCCATTAAGGAAAGCAGTTTTGACATCCATTTGCCAAATCTCATAGTCATAATATGCAGCTATGGCAAATAATATCCTAATTGACTTTAGCATTGCCACAGGCGAGAAGGATTCATCATAATCAACCCCTTGAGTTTGAGTGAAACGTTTTGCTACAAGTCTTGCTTTATAAGTATCCAAGTTTCCATGCATATCGGTTTTCTTCTTGAAAACCCACTTACATCCAACCTGTTTGGAGTTAAGTGGTGGCACAACCAATTCCCACACTTGGTTGTCATGCATGGATTGCATCTCTACGTTCATGGCTTCAAGCCACTTGTCACAATCCGAATTGGACATTGCATCACGGTACGTAGTTGGTTCATCCAAGTCAGCTACATAGAATCCGTTCATGAAAAATCCATATCTTTCAGGTGGATAGCTAGTTCTACCAGATCTACGAACATTTTATGTGTATTGATCAACCACTTGATCATTATCAATAACCTCTTGTTGATTGCTAGTATCAACCAACCGTGTATCAGCTTGTGGTTCTCGATCCTCATCATGTTCCACTATTCTATCGGTAGTTCCTTCCATAAGGAATTTAGTTTCCAAGAACTCAGCCTTTAGACCAATAAATACCTTTTGCTCTATTAGATTATAGAAGTAATATCCCATCGAGTTCTTGGGATATCCTACAAAGATACACTTAGTGGATTGGCTTTCTAACTTGTTTGGGGTGTTTTGCTTAACATAAGCCTCATAACCCCATACCTTTAAATATGATAACGGTGGAACCCTTCCATGCCATATTTAAAAAGGTGTCTTATCCACTTTCTTGGTTGGGGCCATATTCAAAATACGAGCCGCCGAGAGCAATGCGAAACCCTAAAATGACAGAGGTAGTGTGCTTCTAGCCATCATAGATCGAACCATATCCAATAGGGTTCGGTTTCTCCTTTCAGACACACTATTATGTTGTGGTGTTCCGGGTGGAGCAAGCTGTGAGACAATCCCACAACTCCTAAGATGATCTTGAAAGTCATCACTAAGGTATTCACCTCCTCTATCTGATATGAAGAACTTTGATATTTTTGTTGAGTTTATTTTCTACTTCATTCTTGAATATTTTGAACGTTTCAAAAGCTTCATCTTTGTGTCTCAACAAGTACACATAACCATAGCGACTGTAATCATCGATAAAGGTAATGAAGTATCTTTCACCATTCCTTGTCATTGCTTTAAAAGGACCACATACATCCAAATGTATGATTCCTAATAAATCTTTTGCCCTTCGGTTAGTACTACTAAAGGGTTCCTTGGTCATCTTTCCTTGTAAACAAGATTCACATTTATCAAATGAACCCTCTTCATTTGCTTCCAAAAGACCATTCTTTTGAAGTGTTTGAATACGATTCTTGTTTATATGACCAAGACGACAATGCCAAAGATATAATTCACTTAAACTCATTTTAAGTTTTTTGGTGCTTGATTGGTATAACTAGTTATTAAAGGAAGAGTCATCATGAACCAATTCATAAATACCATTAAAAGGCATAGCCTTAAAATAAAATATATCATTCATAAAAACACAAATACCATCGCTTACAAACTTTAATACATAATCAAATTGTTTTAGAAGGGAAACAGAAATTATGTTCCTAGTCAAACTAGGAGCATACAAAACATTCTTCAAAATGACTTCCAAACCACTTGAAAGCTTCAAGATATAGTGTCATTGGGCTTCGACATCAACCTTTGCTCCGTTGCCCATATAGAGACTAGTATCCCCCTTCTTAAAATGCTTATTTCTTTTGAACTCCTTTAACAAATTGCAAATATAAGTTCCACATCCGGTATCTAATACCCATGTGTTTGAAGAAATAACATTAAGTTCAATATGGATCATGAAAGCTGTACCTGAGGTCTGCCCAGCATCTCTCTTGTTTCTCAACTCCTTGAGATAGATTGGACAATTCCTCTTCCAATGTCCTATCTCACCACACTCAAAGCATGGATCGTTCCTCGTAACCTTTGGCTTCTTAAGCCTCGGTTTTGGTGGACCCGCTTTAGCCTTTTCCTTACCCTTTCCTTTGATGTACCCCTTTCCTTTGGCAACATTTGCCTTGGGTTCGGGGTGATGCCTCTTCTTGTTGCCACCCTCATTGATCGTGAGAACTGGTAAAACCCTTTTACCCATCCCTGCCTCAGCTATTTTGAGTATTGCATGAAGTTCCCTAATGCTCTTGTCCCATCCATTCATGTTATAATTCATGATAAAAGTCTCAAACTTATTGGTTAGACCATTGAGGATCAAATCCGTGGCCAACTCTTTTGAGACGGGAAAATTTAGCCTTTCGAGGCGATCAATGTGGCTTTTCATCTTCATCACATAAGATGATACAGAGTGGGTTTCTTCCATTCGACATGCATGAAGCGCTCGAACCATTTCGAACCGCTCTACCCTCGCTTGTTGAAGGAACATTTCCTTCAGCTGGGTAATCATGTCGTATGCCCCGTGATGTTCAAAATCCTTTTGAAGCTCCTGAATCATGGTTCCCAACATGAGGTAAGAAACCTGCACAGAATCCTCAGTGTGTTTAACCCAATCCTCGTAGGCATCAACATCATCAATGTTGGGTTTATCGGGAATAGGATCGTCCAACACATATGATTTCTTTTCTTGCTTGAGAACAATTCTCAAGTTTCAAAACCAATCCATGAAATTATTATGGTTTAGACGATCCTTTTCCATGATAGTTCTCAGTGACAGGTTATGGACGGTCGGGGAGGCAGCGTTGTTATTATTAGAGGTCATTACTACAATATAAACAAAGTTCAATTTTAGCATTTATAAAATAAAATTATAACTTTTAATACCCTTTCATGTCTCATAGATAATTAATAATTAAAATCTAGAATCCAACGTTACATTCAAATAATGGTTAGGTGACCTTTATCCTATTATTTAAGTTAACAAGGTAGTCAACTTTTTACAATTGCAACCCTTTGCAACTTCTAGTTTATGGGATCGGTTAAACATCTTTATGTTTTGTCGACATGTTTAATACCATCAACACCATTATACGCCATGTTTCGGTGACCCTATTCATATGGTTTCAACTCAAGTCGTCCTACTTACACACACGTGTGAGTTTACACATACAGGTGGTTAGGTGACCTTTATCCCACAAATATGTTAAACCCACCTCAAACACATAAGTTTCCTAAATGTGATTAGGTGACCTTTATCCCACAGATAGTTCCCAAGTGATTCGAGTGTTGTATAAAAGGATGGTGTTAAACTTGTTTAAAAGGGATTTTGTTTTCATTAATTCTAGTTATGAAAACATTTTGTACCTTACATTTGCATGCATTCAGATGCGTGGTACACAAGTGAAACCAATTTCCAAGGTTCCTTTAATAAAACCTAATTTTATTGCGAAAACATTAACCTTTAATAAAACCATTTTATTACCCATGTTAATATTTCCAAAAGAACCGTTTGCAGCTTGTTGTTGATTTGAAATTGTTTAACAGTGCATATCCAAATATCACATAAACAATAAATTAAATCAACAATACAAGCAACACATACAACAACAAGTTAATAACCATAGCCAACTGATTTTAAGATCACTTGTTGACCGAAACAAATGAGTTTTTAGGTCCTTCCTAAGGGTAACACTTGTGTCAGTGAACTCCCACTTGATCTCGCATCCAAATGCTTCAAGTGTCCACTTTGTGTTGTGATTCTCCCATTTGAGTTGAGCTTCCAGATGGACTTAAAATTCTGCACCAAACCCCTTTGGGCCTTCAAAATATGTTTTCGATTATTGGGCTTAAATCCTATTAAGAGCTATAAAGCCTTTGGGCACAAAATTGGCCCAAACCGAAAACATCCTTGTTGCATCTTCTTTTACAAAACTATATATCCTATATACATTTTCTAGTAAAAGTGAAATGCAACTAATCTATTTATTTTACATACCAAATGAAAATAAATAAATTACATAGCCAATAGGAAGAACAAATACATTTACTTATTACAACCCTTTGAATAATCAAATATAAATCACAACACATCCAAACACAAGGTCTCGGCTAGGTTATGAACATCAAGATACATATCCAAATATGTAAGCAAAAATCCGAGAGTTTTCCCCTTGAATCACAGATTTTCAGTTAATGTATAAACAAATCGAATATCATGATTCTTGTCCAAACAACTAAATCATCCAAATGATTAAATTTTTCAAGATTACAATATGCATGTAAAGTAGAATCTTGAAAAAGAGAGGAAATATAGACCTGAATTTTCGGTCTGTTGGTGAATAACAGCAAAAAACCAAGAATTCAGTCCAGATGAAGCATGTATCCATATAACTGGCTCTGATACCACTGTTGAGTTTTCACAAGTTTATCATAGTCATTTTATTCTTATAAAATGAAAACGCAGTGGAATGAGAATGAAAAACTTGTTACAGTTAATATGTATATATAAATCAATTTATATATCTGTTAAAACTCGTAATGGATCGTTATATGAAAAACTCATGCTTACGAACAACCATAGGGTGTTTAGAAATCTACCTCTCAAATGGGACAGAAGAAGAAGATCTTTGATCGGCAACTTCCAAAGTAGGAAACCTCAAGCTTGTCTACCCCAAGCTTCCAACAAAACACCAGGTTGCTAGAATTTTCTGCACTTGAATCGAGTTTTGTTCTTGGTTTTCTTTGATCGATCGAGAGAAAAGCAACAGGAACACCAATTTGCACCTTTGTGTGTGTTGTAAGTTATCATAGAGAGTGATTAAATGCAATCATATATTGCACGTCCTATGAAACTGAATTTCAGAGTGAGAGAAAAGTGGGCAGGACCCATCCCTTTAACCCATTCGCATTTCTCTAATATTCATCCGCATTAGTAAATGCGGATGAACAAACTCTATCCGCATTTGTAAATGCGGAAGAAGAAACTTCATCCGCATTTCCTAAATGTACATCCGCATTTGTAAATGCGGATGATCAGTTTCATCAGCATTTCCTTAAATGCTCATCCGCATTAGTAAATGCGGATGAAGAAATTCCTTAAGCGTTTCCACAAATGCACATCCGCATTTGTAAATGCGGATGAGGAACATTCATCCGCATTTCCTCAGTAACACATCCGCATTTGTAAATGCGGATGAGTAACAAAGAAATATGGACAAAAACACTTGTATTGTTTGTTCAACCATTTGAATAACAATACAAAGTACTCTCTCTCTAGAATAAATTATCCATATAATTTATTCATAACACTAGTGTAAATATTTAGACACCCAATTTCTAAATACTTCAAGTGTCAATATTTACTTACATGATCATATCATAAAGTAAATATTGTAGGTGTTTGTCTAGCTTGTTATTGGGTATCCCCGACTTGGATCATAACGTACTAGCCAGATCAATTCAATATGTGTTTTGGGCAGACTGTTCCCAACAAAACCGACTTGTTCAAATCTTCTTCTTGGATCGGGACATAAGTTATGTGCCGCCTTACTGAACTAGCCACATCAAGCTTCCTTAGTTTTTATTTTTATTAAATGTATTTCTATTTTTCATATGAATTCATTAGGTATACAAAACTCTAAATTTATTATTATACCAAGTGACTAGAACGATTATAGTGATTTACTTTTATTTCTGAATTCTTTTTGTTCTAAAATTATTTCAAAAGTAAAACTATAAGTGTTATTGTTATTAACAAAATCAGCAAGTTTAATCTTTAACCTTTTTTTCTCTTATAGATCACTGTATCTTGAGAAAACACAACTACAATTGATGCAATATTGGGTATATTTTGGTTCAAGTTACAAGGGTAACCTCTACCATACCTAAATCTATCATTACATAAACGGTTAAAGTTTTATATTGATATATGTAATAAAAATAAAAAAAACAAAAATAAATAAAATAAAAAACTTTAGCATACTTGACATAACTACCATCATGTAAAGTTCAATGAGAAAATCCCAAATCTAAAGAACATGTTGGAAATATAAAACCCCTAATGGAATGAAAGGAAAACTAGCAATATAAGAATGTAACAAATTTAAAGCTGATTACATCACTTTTGATAAGCTAAAAGCAGAAACTGCTTAACCAGACCTTACAAGTTACAAAGTCTACAAGAAATCACAAATCTAACCAATTTTTTAAAGTTCATTGCACAAAGGGAATATATGTGTCATGATCACATAAAAAAGAGTGTATGATTTACTTTTTATCATGATTTGTTAGATTGGCCCTTTTAAAAAGTGACTCAGGGATTGTAAATCCGTGATCTCAATTGCAAACTTAAAAAATACGCTAATAGGTGTTATGATATTCTCCTTTCAAAATGCATTTTATGTTTATAGTTGCTTTAGTTACCCGTGTATTACACGGAAGTTGAGAGTTATTTATTAAATAACATAAAAACATAAATAAAACCAAACGTGTTATATATTAAATAAGAAATAACAACTTTCGATTATAAGGTGACAAATAAGCAAAAACATCATTATAAACTACATTTGTAGTAACATTAGTAGGTTTACTCTCATTATCTAAAGCTAAGAGTTTCAATCCATCTTTACTCTTAACTTGTGACAAGACAAAATAAAGCTAACCATGCGTAAAAATACACTTTTAAGTACAAATCAACTCTTGACAGAGATTGACTTTGACTTTTGTTTATTGTCATAGCGAAATATACAGTCAAAGAAAACTATCTTTATTTGTACTTAAAAGGAATCCTTTTGACAGGTTAAATCATGAGCTAAATATTGAGTGGGTGTAAGGATATTAGTATGAAGAAATTAAGATTTGAACAATATATACTGAAAAACTATGTGCAATAATTAAATTAATTTTAAATTATTTGACCATGTAATTAGATATAGGAATATAGTATTGAATCGGGTTGGATAGAACTATGAACGTTTATAATATCTCAGATTAATTATTGATTATTATTTATTTAATATTAACTTTAGTAAACCCGTGTGTTATACGGTTGAAAAAATAAAATATTAAATATAATGAAAATTTATGAAGTATAAAATGATATTCTAAAATAAAATATGATTAAAATTAAGTATAAGTAATAACTATAACTAATAAATAATGATATCAATTTTTAAACTTTTGTTTTTAAACTTTTTATCCAAAAAAAGTTAAACATTTTTTTTTAAAATAAACCGTATTAAAAATGTCATTTTTAAATTTTTTATTATAAAACCTAATTTTAATTATTTTTAGTTTATAAAAAAATTTACTTTTTAAAAACACCAATTTTAAAATATTTTATATTTTAAAAAAGTTAGATGTTTTAGAAATAAATCTTATTTTATGAAAAATTATTTTCTAGAAATAACATTAATAAAGACATCTTTATTAATTTATTAAAAAATTTAATTTAAATACGAATTAAAATTATTTAATATTTCTTAATTTAGATAGTTATTAAAGAAGATAAAAAGGCGAGAAAAATAAACTTAGAGGGCCTAGAAATATGTTAAGTGTCCCCCTAAATTACTTTTTAGTATTATACTAGCTTTAGTTACTCGTGTATTACACGAAAATAGAAAAATTAAATATTAAATAACATAAAAACATAAAAAAAACCAAGTGTGTTATATATTAAATAAGACGTAACAACTTTCGATTATAAGATCACAAATGAGCCTAAACATCCTTGTAAACTACATTTGTAGTAACATTAGTAGGTTTGCCCTCATTATCTAAAGCTAAGAGTTTCAATCCATCTTTACTCTTAACTTGTGACAAGATGACATAAAGCTGACCATGCGTAAAAATAGACTCTCTTAAGTACAACGCGACTCTTGACAGAGATTGACCTTAACTTTTGTTTATTGTCATAATGAAATATACAACCAAAGGAAACTGGCTTCTTTTAGACTTCAAAGAAATCCTTTTGATAAATCAAATCGTGAGCTAGATATTGAGTGGGTGTGAGGATATTAGTATAAAGAAATTAAAATTTGAATAATATACACTGAAAAGTTGCGTGCGATAATGAGATTAATTTCAAATTATTTTGAACATGTAATCAGATATAGGGATATAGTATTGAATCGGGTTGGATCGGTCTATGAATGTTTATAATATCTCTGATTAGTTGTTGATTATTATTAATTTAATATTAACTTTAGTAAACCCGTGTATTATACGGGTTGAAAAAATAAAATATTAAATATAATGAAAATTTATGAAGTATAAAATGATATTATAAAATAAGCTATAATTAAAATTACATAAGTAATATAAGTAATAAAATAATGATATCAAATTTTAAACTTTCTTTCCAAAAAAAGTTAAACATTTTTTTTTCCAAAACAAACCGTATTAAAAATGTAATTTTTTAAAATTTCTTATTATAACTTCTAATTTTAATTATTTTTAGTTTATATAAAAATTTACTTTTTAAAAACACCAATTTTAAAATATTTTATATTTTAAAAAAGTTAGATGTTTTAAAAAAATTCTTATTTTATAAAAGTTTGTTTTCTAAAAATAACATTAATAAAAAGACATCTTTCTTAATTTATTAAAAAATTTAGTCTAAAAATAATTAAAATTATTTAATATTTCTTAATTTAGGTAATTATTTAAAAGGAGAGAGAGGCGGGAAAAACAAACTTAAGGGGCCTAAGAATGTGCCAAGTGTTTCCCTAAGTTACTCTTTTAGTATTATATATAGATATAGATTGAGATTAGACAGTACAATGCCTACTTATCTCTTAAAAGAGAATTATGACAATTCACAAGAAAATAAGCAACTTTTTTCATCATCTTTATAAATATAGAGATATGTTGATAGTCATGGTTATACAGATATAATAGACCACTAAATGTGAGATACACTTCATAATCAACCATAGGTTTGTGCAAACATTTAAAGACTACTAGCAGATAAAAAATATAATATACATTTGAACCTTTAGGACAAATTAAATAATAATCAGATTCAAAATTCATAAAGATTTTGAATCTTTAGAACAGCCCAAATATACAGAATCAAGATTCATAAATTAGTCAAACGAATGTATCTTAGAGAAAATTCACATTGAAGCGATTGTTCCCTAAATACATGTGACACTATAATCTCATAATTGGCTTTTTTTCTATATTTTGGGTCAGTTAGCTTAGGAATTTGTAAACCCTACTGCTTGGTTTCATTTACGGTTCATTTCACCAATCAAAAAACACTAATAGAAAACGAAAAAGATAAAATATAAAGAGATGAAAAACTCAAGGCCTTTAACAAATGCCTAATATCGTTTCAAATTTTATAATCAAAGAAAAGAAAGAAAATTAAAACAACCATCAATTCGGATGTTCATAAACTTTACACCATGAGAACAGGTTATTTTTCTACTCCATAATCTAATGCCTAACAACGACAACATCACTTCTGAAAATATTGTTTCTTAAAGTTATGGTGTTTTTGAGTCAAAACTAACTTAAACTTGTAAGGGATGATCTCCTCTAAATTGATGTACCTAAAAGTTTTATAAGTTACCTCTGTGCTTGATCAGTTGTACTTGGTGCAGCTGCATTTGTACTACTTGGGCCAGCACCACCATTCTCTACGGTTGGAGGTGATGTGCCCCATTTCCCTTCTGACTCCAGTGGCTCGAGTACACACACGCCACCATCGCTAAGTCCCAATGCAAATTGATCCGGTTCAGATGGATGTGCGGCTATTACAAGTGGATGCACCCTTAAACTGAAAAGGTTCACGATATTAGAAAAAAGATTATGAACGGGTCAATTTGAGGTTATTTATCAGATGCATTAAATGGACAAAATTAAAAATATAAACAGAAGGAAACAAGTAGAAAATAGTCTTGTGTGCAATCTTTAATGCGTACAGCCTTCTAAATTGCCTTATGTATAAAGTTACGTAAATATTTTAATAGGACACGTTTTGTAATTACATGCACCAGTAGATATTAACTTCACACTTTTTTTACAAACAGGAGAAGAAGTGTTCTGGCCCCCCATTTTGACACTTCTAGAAGAAGAAACTAACTTGGCTAGAGATGATAATTTCAGTCTATTAAGTATTAACATATGAGTTGGTCAAATTACATTTTAGCAAGTCAAACAGGAAAATAGAAAAAAATTGAATAAAGGAAGCAAATCGAAAGTTATCCTAATAAGTATTTTTAACGCATAACCTTGTAATTGTTTATAAAACTAGTTATTTTGTAAAAATTCTAACTTCAGAAAAATATTGTTTTGGGTCAAACACGTCCGCCCCGTTTAGACCAATAAACCAACGACCCTCTCACTTTGCCATCTCAGTATAAAAATATTTGTCCTTTACCTCTAGCATAACATTTTTTACAAGAGCAAAGCACAAAAAGTGGTTAGATATATGTAAAGGAATCAAAAACAATTCTTTCACTTTCCAAGATAAAAGAAAGACTCACTTTGGATTGGTTGGCAAATACGCAGTTGAAGTGATCCGGCATCGCAACCTGAGTGTTGATGAAGTAAGAATACCAACACTCGCGTCCTCAAAACTCACAAATATCGATTGGCTATCACATGAATAAGTAGCATGGGTTATCAACCCACTTGTCTCTGGCGGGAACCACTATATCAAAACAATACATTTGAAATCATGACTAAATATAATTACAAAAAAAACATTCCACTTGAAATAAACAATAGTCGGTATTTAACTTGTCGTTAGAAATTGTATATAACTACTCTTAATTGTCTATATCGTATTAATATATGCTTGAGTCTCTTCCTCCTTGTAAGCATGTTACTAGGCTGAATGTCATTTGATGGCCAATGCTTACTACATAAAATCTCCTTTCACATGACGATAGACTAATGAAGGATTCTTGACATCAACTGATTCACACTTAATATTTCATTTTTTGTAAGTGTTTAGAGTAAGTTTATGGCTACACCATATACAATTTTGCTCTTCACATATTTAGGTATGTCAAGACACGTCCAGGAATTTTGTTCTTATCATTCTTATTAGGGTCACAATCGTGTGGGTGTGTTTAGAAGGAAAGAGATGGACTGATGATATTAGGATTCTCATACGCATATCAGGGAGAATGTCGTGTGTGAGTATTGTGTTTGTTGAAGGGAATTTTGTATCTGGAATTTAGACCAGATTATACTTTGGAATAAAATGATTTAGAAGGTTTCGGGCATTACAGATACACTTGGTTGATTTTCAATTCATGCAACCCAATTCCTTTTAGGTAACTTATCCAAATTCACATGTTAGCAATACAACATAACCAAAATCAACAAATATAAGGGTAAAACTAATAAATGAGACCATTTTTATAAAAACATATTTCACACTAATAACATATTTAAACAAATGAAGAAAAGACATCTGAGTCAACCCAACCCGTTTTGACCTGAATCCAACCAGTATGCTATGGTCATTCATCATCAGAGTATCAAACAATGATGAGAACACTCAAAAAAGTAGGCAAAGATATTGCATAGTTACTGAAGAAACAAACCTGTTTGGGGGATTCCAATTTAGGTGCTTCATACACAGCTATCTGAGTTTCATGTACAGCTAGCAAATGTGTGTGATCTTGGTGAAATTGCACGCGTGTATCAGCAAGTGGAGCAGCAACACGTCCTGCTGGAATTTGCAAGAGTTTACTTGTTTGCTTTTCCCATCCATTTGTATTCCAAACACATAACTGCACAGAGACAAAAGCGCTTTCATCAATAAATGCTGAAGACAATATTTTATCTAATGAAATTTTCTACTAAGAAAAAGAAGATTTTCCTTGCCAAACAGTACAAAAATATATACATTCATGCTGATGGATCATTATGGAAGTTTATTGCTATATTTTGTAATTAAAGATATAAAATGGTGAATGCATTAAAATTACAGTTTAGTGACTTTCAACCCATTTGACCCTTTCCTTTTAAGGTAACTTTTCCGAGTGTTAGAGATAAAACTAAACACTAAACAACGCGTAAATCAATTCGTCTAAATTGCAGCCTCTAATTTGACATATAAATATGAACAAACCAAACTACCTGAGAATCAGCACCAGAAGATACTAGGACATTTAGCACATTGGAGAAGGCCAGGCCAGTTATCCGTTTATGATGACCTTTCAGCTTCGTTTTGATCTATTCACGTAAACAATGAAAACATCACTTCATGTACAATTACAGAGTTGACTCTCGTATATTCTTGAATAAAAGATCTAATGAACAACCTCATCAACTCGGACATTGTATATGTGGATTGAAGAATCCTCCATGCCAATGGCAATAATGTTGTTATCTTGTGGATGGAATGCCAAAAAAGTTGCTGCAGGCGGCGGGGCCATGAATGTAGTCATAGTCTGCATATTAATGAATATAATAGAAAGTGAATAGTCGGGTCAGAAAATATCTACTTTTAGCTAAACTAGACTACCTTAGGTAGAATTAAAAAAAATAAGTGACATGTCAGGTGTTAGTAGCGACTATTAAAAGATGGCAATTTGACTCGCATACTTCTCAAGGATGAGAAGAAAAAACTAGCTAAGAAGAAAGAGTCAAACAGACCTAGAATATCTGAAAATGTGTTTTGATGAACAAAATCTCCTTGCTTGTTTTTATAAAAAAGAATTGCTTTTAGGAAAGAAATACAACTAAGAACTGTAAACAGAAAGATAAATAAATACAACAAAGAATTCAATTAATATATATCTTTATAATCTAATAAAAGAGTAGCTAAGAAGGACACGTGGCAACACCACATTCCTCTTTATCAAAATTTTACCACTTCTCTCTCTCTTGTTAAATAGTTACTTTAAATACTAATAATATTATTTCAGTTTTTTTAGATTAAAAATATTTTTAATAACTTAAAAAAGAGATCTTTTTTTATAAAATATTTTTTTTTCTAGAACATCAAACTTTTTTTTTAGAAATACAAAAAATTTTAAAAATGGTGTTCTTAAAAAGTAAATTTTTTATAACCAATAATAATTAAAATTGGGAGTTATAATAAGAAAATTTTTAAAAATGAGACTTTTTTTAAAAAGGTTTGCCTTGAAACAAGATGTTTAATTTTTTTAGAAAATATAAAAAAAGTTAAAAAACAAAATTATAAAATTTAAAATAAACTGGTATAAGAATTGTATAATGATTGTGTATTGATTGTGATCAATATTAGAGAATAATAGGATCATATATATATAGATCTATACAAGGGTACTAGGGCCGGCTGCTATATGCCATGGCCCGGGCCTAATATAACCTAAGTATATCAACTAATACTCCCCCTCAAGCAAAGGCCGGGGACCAACCCTTAGCTTGGACTTCAAGAAAAGAAAACGATCCGAAGACAGCGGCTTTGTGAACACATCAGCAATTTGATCCTTTGTAGATATGAACTGGACAGATAACTTTCGTTGAGCAACTTTCTCTTGAACAAAGTGAAAATCCACTTCCACATGCTTTGTCCTAGCATGGAAAACTGGATTAGCAGAAAGGTATGTGGCTCCCAAATTGTCACACCATAGAATTAGAGCCGAAGGCAGCGAGACACGAAGTTCCATAAGTAGTGTTTCAAACCAGGTCAATTCAGCCACCGTATCAGCCAAAGCCTTGTACTCAAATTCTAGATGACCGAGATACAGTCTTTTGTTTTTTGGTTGACCATGAAACTAGATTTGACCCGAGATAAATAGCATATCCTCCCGTGGATCGACGGTCATCCGGGCACCCAGCCCAGTCCGCATCAGAGAAAGCGGTCAAGGGTGGTCCAGTAATATCCATGTAGGCATGCAAAACAGGAGATGAGGAGCTAGAAATCAAAAGACCATGATCTGCAGTCCCGTGTAGATATCTTAGAATGCGTTTTACAGCGGACCAGTGATTGTCAGTAGGGAAATGCATGAATTGGCAAACTTTATTAACCGCAAATGTAATATCAGGCCGTGAAAGAGTAACATACTGTAATGCCCCAACCATTTGTCGGTATTTTACCGGGTCATCAAAAAGAGAGCTATCACCGAGAGAGAGAGCAGCACCTGTAGTGCAAGGTGACGGAACCGATTTGGACTGAGATAGGTTGGCACGGTCCAACAATTCATGAATATATTTGCGTTGTGAGAATGAGATCAGAACCTTGACGAGCCACCTCAATGCCTAGAAAGTAAGATAAGGGCCCCATGTCTTGTATCGGGAACGATTGGCTGAGGCGTTGTACCACATGATTAATAGCCTGGTTGTTGTTACCTATCAAAATAATGTCTTCGACATACACTAGCATATACATAAGTGTCCCATTTGCCGAATAAATAAACAAGGAAGGATCCGTTTTAGATCCCCGAAAACCGAGAGCAGTCAAGGCAGATGAGAACCTGTCAAACCACGCCCGAGGTGCCTGTTTGAGGCCATACAAGGATTTATGTAAGAGGCACACATGGTTCGGTTTGTGAGGGTCAACAAACCCTAGTGGTTGTTTGAGATACACTGTTTCCTTCAGATCACCATGTAAGAAGGAGTTTTGAACGTCAAGCTGTAGTAAGGACCACCGTTGGGTAACGGCTAATGATAAAACAACCCGGATTGTGGTGGGTTTCACTACAGGACTAAAGGTTTCAGTGTAGTCTATACCAGGTTGTTGACTGAAGCCTTTTGCAACCAAACGTGCCTTGTAGCGCTTAATGTGCCCATGTTGGTCGCGTTTGATTTTGTATACCCATTTGCAATCAACAACATTGGTGTTTGGAACACGAGGGACCAAGGACCACGTACCATTACGGATAAGAGCGGAATATTCATCCGACATAGCCTTACGCCAGTGAGCTTCTCGGTTGGCAATGGCAAAGTTGGTAGGTTCGGTGTCGGTTGTAATGGAGGTATGAAAGGAAGAGGGATTTTAGGGTTTGGTTTGTTTGGGGTGGGGGCGTAAGTTAGGTGGGCGCTGGCGTTGTATGGGAGGCGGGGGTGGTGGGGGTGGTGTAGGTAGAGTAGGCGGTGAGGAAGGTGGGTGGGTAGATTGTGTAGGTTGGTCTTGTAGGTGGTCAAGTGGAGTAGGTGGGGATGGAGGTTGTTGTTGGTTGTAACGATCAAAGGCTGGAACTGCAAACGTCGGTGGTGTTGTGGACCGACGAGAGTAGGTATTAGCGGGGTGATTGGCGGTTTGTGTAAAAGCAGGGCAAACGGGTGGTAAAGAGGTGTTAGGTGTCAATTCCATGGTGGTGTGTATAGGAATGGAGTCCATGGGGTAAGAGGAAACGTATGGGTTGGTTGAGGTGGGTGGCTCGGTGGGTTGAGAAAGAAAAGGATAAGTGTGTTCATGGAAGCGAACGTGACGCGCAATATAAATGCGTTCAGAGACAGGGTCAAAGCATCGATAGCCGTGATGAGAGGTGCTGTAACCAAGAAAAACACATGGGGTAGATCGGAAATCCATTTTGTTTGAATTATAGGGATGGGGGTAAGGGAAGCATTGACAGGCAAAACCCGAAGGAAGGAAAAATCTGGTTTCCGTTTGAACATGTGTTCAAAGAGGGAAATATTTGAGTTTGTACGGGAAGGCATTCGGTTGATTAAATAAACTGCAGTTTCAAAGGCATAGTGCTAAAAACGTTAAGGAACATGAGATTGGGCCATTAGGGTTAGACCGCTTTCAACAACGTGGCGGTGACGTCGTTCAAAGACACCGTTTTGCTCGCTGGTGTGAGGACAAGAGAGACGGTGAACTATGTCAATGGAAGCAAAAAAAGAAGAAAGGTTCCTGAATTCCCCTCCCCAATCAGTTTGCACGGTTTTGAGTTTAGTGGAGAATTGTCGTTCAGCCATAGTTACAAATTGTTTAAAGGTTGCAAACACATCGGATTTTCGTTTTAAAGGAAACAACCACATAAATTTAGAAAAGTGATCAACACAATAGAAAATAGGTATGGCCATCAAACAAGGTGACAGGAGCTGGTCCCCAAACATCACAGAAAATTAAATCCAAAATATGAGTACTTTTATAAGCAGAAGACAATAAATGAAGTTTGGAAGATTTTCCAACTAAACATGAATCACAATGGAAATTATAAGTCTTTGCAGAAATAGGTAAATGATATTTGGAAAGCATAGTGTGAAACAACTGGTGATGTGGATGTCCCAAGCGTTGATGCCATGTGGTTGTTGTAGCACGAACGGTAGAGAAAGGAACTTTAGGAATTGACTGATTTGTTGGAAGTTGGATCGAGTAGAGTCCACCGTCACTTGGACCCGTGAGGAGGATAATGTGAGTAAACTTGTCCTTCACAGAAAAGAAATTTGCATGAAATTCAAAATAAACATTATTGTCTTGACAAAATTTTTGCACAGAAAGGAGATTTTTTTTTATTTCAGGTACATGAAGGATATGGTTTAGGGAAAAAGTTTTGTTGGGTGAGGAGATTTGTGAGGTACCGATATGTAAAATGGGTAGGGCCTTACCATTACCAACGCGTAGATTGTCATCACCATAATAAGGCTCGACGGAGTCAAAACCTGACATATCCGGTGCTACATGATTGTTGGAACCTGTGTCCGGAAGCCATGACGAAGAGACTTGTGATTGATAGTCAGTATAATTAGCCGATGGTTGTCTCGGCCGAAGAGTAGACGGGTCTCTATTCGGGCATTGAGATGGTACATGCCCAATACCACACCTGTTACAGGTTCCATAAACAGTGTTTTGGTTAGAAGCCCAACTAAACTGACCTTGGTTGCGAGTGTTGCCATTCTGATTGCGGTTGTAGCCACGCCCACGACGCCTACCACGGGGTCCTCGGCCACGGCTGAAGTTGGAGTGACCAGACCTATCAGTGTAAAAGGCCTGAGGGGCAGTGGCGTGGGACAACCCGGGGGAAGGCTGCAGTTGAAATCCTAAGCGAGCAACCAGTTGTTGAAGCGCCTGAACAGTATCATTTTGAGCAGTAGAGGAGCCGGCTGTAGTAGTAGCCATGAAGGCTTGAACAGGTGGGATGGCAGTGGTTGGTTTCTGGATCAAAAAATCATGATTTGCAAGAAGGGCAGGTAGCTCAGAAAAGACAGCAGTGAATTCTCTCGATAGAAGACCTTGTTTGACTCCATTGTACTCGTTACGAAGACCTGAACAACCAGCATAACAAGATCTTTTTTCAGGCATAGGTTGACCAATATTTGCGAGGGCATTTGCATGCTCCTGTGCCCTGGCAAGGTATGCTGTGGCTGTCTCATCTCCTTTCATCTGGATTTTTAGAAGTTGTGTTTTCAAAGTGAATTCTCTTGAAGAAGTGTGTGGGGGCATAAGCTTGTTCAAGACCAAGCCAAAGTTCACGTGAGGTGGTACCTTGAACATGCTGGAAGGATTTTTCAGAGATGGTTGAGAGTATTAACATGCGAACATGAGCATCATTACATAACCAGGTTGTGTAATTAGGGTTTGGTTTGGTAGCAGCAGTTGTGGCTTCAGAAGTTCCTGCAAAAGAAAGAGTTGAAGGAGGGCAAGGAATGCTTCCATCAACATAACCGATAGACTATGTGTAGCCAGAAAAGGCTGGATCATTAGTTTCCAATGACCATAGTTGGTAGGAGAGAGGGTGAAGCCAAAGTTATATGAGTTATGGGCTGTTTTTCCAGCGGTAGTGAAGGCAACAATCTGATCGGCAGCCATTGTGGGGTCGGTTCGGAAAAAAAAAAGAAAGGAGCAGGGTAGGTGACGGCAGAAAGAAAGAGGAGAGCAGATTGTAACAGCCTTTGTGTGGCTAGGTGACGGCAGAAAGAGCAGGGTAGAAACCCTAGGCTCATACCAAAATAAACTGGTATAAGAATTGTATAATGATTGTGTATTGATTGTGATCAATATTAGAGTACAATAGGATCATATATACAGATCTATACAAGGGTACTAGGGTCGGCTGCTATATGCCATGGGCCGGGCCTAATATAACCTAAGTATTGTTAGGAATCTTTATGCAACAGAAACAAACATAAACACACGTACGCACACGAAAGCAATAAGAACACAAGAATTTATAGTGGTTCGGTCAAGATGACCTACGCCCACTCTCTGCAACTAGGTATTTTATTAAGCTCAAGGGACTAGATTACAATACAAAGACATGTTCTATATGTAAAGATAAATTAGGGTTTCAAGAAGCTTCAATGGGCCAGGCCCATAACTCCATCCAAAAGCCCAAAGGCCTTCACACCCCAACAATCACTTGAAGGCCTTGCGAATACTCCAGCTAGCCGTCTAAGTACAAAGCAACCCTGTCATCAGTAATCTTCAAGTAACAGAAATCCTCCAAGCCTTCAATTCCAAAGAACAAGCTAAGATTTCAATCGAAATCCCCTAGTTGCGGAGGCCCCTTTTCATCAATTACTTGAAAGGGCCCGTTGAAGCTCCCCCGAGCTCCAACCCAGTCGTGGCAAATTCCACCAACGACCCATCCTCTGTCTCAACTGGTTTACACGATCCATCAAATTCAGAGATACACCGAGAACCACTAACACTCTCCAAATTCAGCAAACAATCACCAGAAGAGAATTTTCCAGTCTTAGTCTTCAAAACCCAACGATTCTTCTTGACTGTACCCGGAACATGCCCCATGCTCCCACTGTCACAAAATCCTCTGACTGATTTAGACTTCTGACCCCATTCAGCTACAATCTCTGCTCCAGACTTCATGTTTGCAAAATGAACTCTCTTACTAGCAGATTTAGCGAACCCGACTTTGACTTGCTTAACCGGGTTGATCAATCCCTCAGCAGGTACCTCCACCATGTACAATGACCCATGCTTATCACCACGAGCAATCACTCGGCTCCTATTGTTTACCCTCCATTTACCACCACCAAACTTGACTTCTAGTCCTTGTTCATCCAGTTTACTAACAGAATTATTTCTTCTTCAAATCCGGAATCACCTTGACATTCTTCAGGTTCCATTTAGTTCCCAATGGAGTCACCAAATCAATATCACCCATGCCCATTACATCAAGCATTCTGCCATCAGCGAGACTTACCTTCCCAAATCGCCTGCTTTCAGATTCACCATCATTTCACCGCTGTGTACGGCGTGAAACGAAGAACCAAAATCCATGATCCAAGAGTCCACATTGTTTTCAGCCTTAAGAATTAACACGTCCCCATCATTGACATCCTCAGCAGCAGTGTTCAGACCTTTCTTTGGACATTGACTCTTAACATGTCCATCTTCGTTGCAGTTCCAGCACCTCACATTTTTTCGAGTCTGAGTTGAACTCTTTCCCCGACTCCCACTGCCTCGGCTATTTTCTCTTCCTCTGCCAACATGTAACATCTCAGAAGATAATCCAACATTTGCACTTTTCAGACGTGTCTTCACATATCACAATGTCTCGGATCTTTTCAAATGTCATTTCGTTAGCCCCAATAGAATTTGTAACAGCAGTTACAGTCTCGGACCAACTATCAGGCAGTGAAGATAGCAACGATAGCAACACCAGATCTCGAGTCTCATTATCGAATTTTATTCCCACTGATTCTAATCTGGTAAGAATAGACATCAGATCATTAATGTGAGAGGTGACTGAGCTTCCCTCTTTCATTCTCGTCATGAACAGTTCCCTCATCAAGAACACCTTGTTAGCTGCAGACGGCTTTTCATACATATTTGACAAAGCCAACATCATACCACTTGCAGTGGTTTCTTTCATGATGTTAAAAGCAACGCTCTTCGTCAAAGATAACATAATAACCGCTCTAGCTTTCTTGTCCTTGGAATTCCAAACTGCTTCTTCAGCTTTCTCCATACTCTCCGGTTTTTTTTCCAATACCATATCCAAATCCTTTTGACACAATAATGCTTCTATTTGCATTTTCCACCAACCAAAATCAGTGCCATTGAACTTTTCGATCACAGTCTTCCCGTGTTCAGCCATAATAGCAAAACAGAGACGAAAATCAAAAGAAACAGGCACGCTGAACAGCTGATAACCAGTCAACAAAAGGGTAGACAAACCAGATCCAGTACTTCCAACCAAAACCCTAGGCGGCAGAGCAGAAACCCTAGGTGACGGTGGCGGCGGCAGAAACCCTAGACGGCGGTGGCGCAGAACCCTAGGCGGCGACGCAGAACCCTAGGTACACGGCGGCGACGAAACCCTAGTACGCGCAGAGCCTGATGCTCTGATACCAGTTGTTAGGAATCTTTATGCAGCGGAAACAAACACAAACACACGTACGCACACGAAAGCAATAAGAACACGAGAATTTATAGTGGTTCGGTCAAGATGACCTACGTCCACTCCCTGCAACTAGGTATTTTATTAAGCTCAAGGGACTAGATTACAATACAAAGACGTGTTCTATACATAAAGATAAATTAGGGTTTCAAGAAGCTTCAATAGACCAGGCCCATAACTCCATCCAAAAGCCCAAAGGCCTTCACACCCCAACAAGTATATTAACTAATAAGTTAATATTATTGTTTTATTACTTATAATCCTTACTCACATGTAATTTCAATCATATCCTATCTTACAATATCATTTTATACTTAATAAATTTTTATTATATGTAATAATTTATTTATTCAATTCGTGTAATACACGGGTTGACTAAGGCTATACATACCCTTTAGGGTTTAAAAATAGATTGATAACAAACTTAAGGAACCAAAAGCATGATTTTCAAAAGGGTAAATAGTAACTTTCAAAGCTTTAGCAGCTAGACTGTTAAAGTTTACGGCCCAAGGATCAAAAGTGTTGCCAAACACCAAAAAGGGACATTCCATGTAGTTATTAAAAGTTAGGACGAAATCCAAAAAAAAAAGAGCAAACCAGAGATATGGTTTTTTAAGTACTCTAAACAAATAAAAACTAGAAAACTAGTGTTTTGGGTGACCCAGCTTGCTTTAACCCTTACTAAAGAATTACATATTTTGACCTGATACCCAACCCACATATATTGTCACCTCTAGCAGATACACTAAGTGATCAATAAAAAGCTTACATGAAAAGTGAATACTAAAAACAAATAAACATGTACTATTGGTTAAATTAGACAACCATAGAGTTAGATACAAACCAAGATAAATAATAAATTTATTTAGATAAACGTGGATATAAAATAAAAAAATATATATAAAAAAGAAAAGAAAAACCAACCTTAAATGTCATCATATTAAACAAAGAAATTTTTCCGCCAGAAGCAGACATTACATATGAGTCATTCTTGGACAATGCAAAACATGGAACAGCATCTTCAGGGTTTGTATCACTAATGTCATTGGTCATCAATATACCACTTGTTGGTTGCCATAGCTGAGGTATCACATTAGCAGTAGCCTAAATAAAGTAATTAAGATGTGTCAATAAACAAATTTATGGAAGAAAAATAGAAATGAACTGATTTGGCCACTGTGCAGTTTGCAAACAAAGGTTTAGATTTTAGAATAAGGAAATTGGAATGTAATAACGACTCTATTGATTTTATTTAGTTTTTCGTGAATTTTTGACTTGGTATACAAGTACATATTTAAATATGAAATATTAATACCTTCCCAGTTGAATTGCGATCACTTCTTTGCCATTTCCATAGTTTATGGACGGCATTAACTGCTAGAGCCAATATAGCAAGTCCTGAATTTGTGTATATCAATCTTGAAACCTGAACATGGATAGCGTGGGCAAAAAGACAAAAAGGAAAAAGTCAAACCAAATTTAACAAACATGCCACTACTGATTAATGTTAGAAAATCCAATATTAACTTGTGTTTAAGATTAAAAAGAAAAAAAAAAGCTGACAAGATTATAAAAACTGAAATGAAAGTAATACCCGCATTGCCGAAGATGTATTATCAGGAAGCCTTAAGGAGCGACACTGTGTCGGTTCTGTTATTTCTGTTAGTTTCCATGTTCTAGATTTTTCCATAGCCTCATCTACAATTCTGGGCTTTACATCAATCGGGCTCCGGTTGTCACCATTCTACAAGAACACCCCACAAGAAATGATTAAACATCATGACCACAATTAGAAATAAATAATTAAAATATGTTAATCTGTTCATGGAAATTGGGATTAACAAGTTAACAATTAACAAGTTACTATTTAACAAAAACTATAAAAAAAACATGCATTATAGATAAATTAGGGGCTTTAATTAGTTAATATGCAAAATTAGTTTTGCGACTTTTTCATGTGCCTTTTACAAGTTCAGAGGCTTTAATACACCAAAACTAGGTTGAGGGACTTTTTCGTGAAAAACAAGAAAGTATATTGGTTTAGATTATTGCTCACCATAACCACCATAGAAGGCATTGGGGTAACTCTATCCATAATACTGGGTCCCACAGGTGTATTAGCAGCAGCAGCAGCAGCAGCAGCAGCACCAAACATGGTCATCATGGGAGGCTGTATATGTGTTGAGCATTCTAGTAAGACACCATAGAGTTTAATAAGATGCCATAAGCATAATCTAAGAACCGTATTACCTTCACAACAGATGCGGAAGCAACCCTAGAAGCATCAAAAGGTCGACTCTCCATTGTTCTTAGTAACCTAATTCCATCTTGATTGGCCAGAATTTTGATCCCGTTATCATTTGTTGATACAGCCATCAGAATCCCTTCTTTGTTAAATCTTATACGAGAAGAAGCCTGCAGATAAACAAGAACCAAAAATTAGTTTAGTAGAGACGGAAATTTCAACTTGTCTACTTGTTTATGGGCCAATTCGAGTTAATTTTTTATTGCTAACAAGGAAACAGGTAAACTGGTCCAGTTTTCATTTGCATAAACCTCCTGAATCATTATTATTCAAAAGTATGAATTTTTAAATATAGTTTTTTGTGATCATACTTTCAAGGGTAACTTTTTAAAAAATATTTTACAAAACATGTTTCTAGTGACCCCAACCTAACCCATCTTTTTGATCTGCACAAATTACCCATTTTGACCCATAGCCAGCCCTTCTTGCCCACCAATAATGGCAAATACGGGTTATATATCTAAATGAAATAATCTGATGAGTACCTGTAAACCACCATCCGCATCGGTGGTTGTCAATAAGTTAACATTATCCATATCCCAGAATTTAACCATAAATTCGTCACCAGCAGCAAGAAAACGATTCTTCGTGGTATCAAACTGCACAACTTCAACAGATCGTTTACCAAGACCGTTATAAGTACGTTTCACGGCTCCCTCACTTTCATTCCATTCAACAATGTAGGAATCTCCTTCTTTATTTGTTCCACATGAAAATAACCTGTTAATTGTACAAATAGCATCAGATGCATATATTATATAACATCATTGAGAGACTATCCTGTCCATAGCCATAATAGAGCACAGGTGGCGAGATGAGAAGGTTAGGAAAGCAGGATAACAGGTAATTTTGGTAAAGGTCAGGTCAACCAAAAACATTTTTTTCTCAGCGATATTTTATGAATAAACATTTAATAAATTGAATCAAAACAGAAAAAAACAGTCTTCGAACCTTGTTCCGTCTGCGCTATACGCCATGGTGGTGGATGAATGGCCTGGTGCGTCATAGTCCACCCTAGAACCCATATTGTCATACAACCAAGCCTTTATTTTCCCATCAGTTGCTGTAGAGAAGATAAACTGGTACATGGAAAATAAAAAATAAACAAATTAGCAGCTGCTAGAGAATGCATAGAAAAGGACTGCATATTGTTTATACAACAAATTAGAGATTGATTATACCTGAATAGTTTCCTTGAAATGTGGACATACAGAATATACAGGTGCTTCATGACCCTCAAATGTAAACTGTTTTGTCCCAGTTACTGCATCCCACACCTACAATAGGCTTCGTGTTGTTCATATATAAATCCAATACCATAAGATGCTAATAAAAAAAGAAATACGGATAAAAGACAAACCTTTATTAATCTATCCTCGCCACAAGTCACAATGCAAAGTTGTTTGTTCGGGTAAGAGAAAGCAAGATCATTGACACTGCCACCATGAGCCTCAATCTGTACAACCAAAACAAGTCAAATGGTGCTTCTCATATGATTCAAAAGCATTCAAAATAGAACACCTGTCACCACTTAAACTAGAAAAGTAAAAACTGAAGATTAAACAAGACAAACCTCCAAGTGGTTTCTGATCTCATCACCGCCATGATAGGAGTATATCTGCACAATGTGCTTTGAGAATGCAACACCTATATGGAAGAAAGGATAAATGTTTAGGTTAAATAAGGTAATAATACATTCTACCGCAGTACCGCGCACATTATTAAAAACAGAACAAATATCAATATTACCAAACAGTGTTCCCTCAGGGCTCCAGGTTACACGATTTATTGATGCAGTACCATCGTTGGTCAAAGATGCCTATTACAAACACGAGTCAAAAGTGAAGTTGACATACTTAATTTTTTCTCAACAGTTTAGATACAAACCTGCAAAGGCATTGTAAAAACACTAATATCCCAAATCTTGAAATTCTTGTGAGCAAGCTTCTCCCTGCTAACTAGTTCCCATATCATGATATCTCCATTTCCAGCTCCAACTAATATTAATGACGAAAATTTATTATACCAACTTCAAGCATTTATAATTCCTCAAAACATAAGCCATAGAAGACCAGAAGTTTGATATAAGGAGAAGTAAGCACTAACCAAGAAGCAAAGTTTGCTGTACTGGATGAAAATCCATACTTTTGACTACAGACCCCAGATTTAGGGTCATCATCACAGTCTTAGGCAAATCATCAGACGAGTAAGAGCTTTGACCATGACTTTGACCCATATAACCAACAGGTAACATATTTACAGACATGTGATTGACCTGCTAAGAACATCAGAAGTGCATCAGCATTTAGTATCCAACTGTCCACCAACTTGTAATCCAAAATTTAGATTGTTAATCCATGTCATAAAAGGAAAACCAAATAAATATTTTTTCTTTTATAAGGACGTAGGAAAGTTCAGATTGATATTATCAACCAAGCATTTAACTTCTAAAATGTAGGTTTACACACATGTAAAGGTTATGGAAGAACAGAATAATGACAATCAGGAAATGTAATTTCAAAAAGTGTTCAAAGATCCTTCTTTTGAAGAAAGCAGAGAAAAGTATATCATACTTCATCAGATATCCCAAATGTCCGTGTTCTCTTCAATGCATGTTCAGAATCAGCTGTTTGATAATCTACAGCTGGATTGTTGGTGGGAGGAGTCCTAGGTCGCTTTAACAAAGCTTCAATGTGATATAAAACAAGAAAACAGATCATATTCAGAAACAACGTACTCTGTCATGATACTTTTACCACGAATACTAAATTACTATATCATGTGAAGTTTGCCGAGCTGAAAATATTGGATACCAGCATTATTAGGCGGAGTGAAGCCAATAGGAACTGTAGAAACTGAAGGATGCGGAACGGATGGATTTGCCATCCAACCAGCAAGAGATGATGGCAGAGGAGCAGGTGCCGGCTGAAAAGGCTAGAATGCAAGGAAAATAATGTTAAAGATTAGGTCAAAAAACTCAGTTTTAGAGTTACAACTTTCCAAGACTGTAAATAAAAAGCCCATTTCACTTACACCATGAGCACCCAGAGGTGGAAAGCCTCCAGGCTTTGGTACAGAACCCATTAATGGATTAGTTACCGGCGATGGGGCCCGTGCACCATTTGGCTGTGACTGCCCACAAGAATGGTCAACAAACAGTGTTTTTATGTCCGGGTTTGGCTTTGGGTTCTTACAAAGCTGGTGTTGCCAATTCAGACTACATATTTAATTAAATATTAATATAAAGTCATGTAATTAAAGATGAAAATATGAAATGTGTAAGCTAATAAGAATAAATATGAACCTTTGGTTAATAAGTGTTCGAAGTCTTGAGTTCTTTAAGCTCGGGAAATTTAACTTGTCACGAAACAGGGGATTTGCTTCAATCAACTTCTTTAGCTCACCCAACATTATACCCCTCGCAGATTTGGTGTCTCCATATTTTGATAATTGTTCATTGTCCCTGTATGCATCTATTAATATCAAAACCTTCAACTTTTTGAAACAAAACTTGGACAAAATAAGTAACTATTACACACCTGAAGTTTTCTAGAGTCAAAAGCTGAGTTATTTCTTTAAAAAGATCTTCATTAAAAGCAGAAAAAACTTTCAAATCCTTCACTAGAATTTCAACGGCGTTAGCACGGTCCTTCCTACAAATAATCAGATCATAAAAAGTCTAGCACCATTCTTAAAGTCTGAAAGAAATCTCAACAATAATCAGAATACAAATAACTTAAAGAGCATATGAACACACTTAATTGCATTAATAAATGCAAGATAAATAGCTGATAACAAACATGTTTAAATGACTAAGACTTGAACTAAAACATACTTGTCTAGGGCTTCTAAATACTTCTGTTTTCGTATCTCAAAGAAGATCTTCATCGAATATCTGTTATCGTCAACCTTTGTAAATCCAGAAAGATACTTTTCCACCTCATCCCAATCACCATTCGTCACCATTTCCTCAAAGTAACGCATATTGAAGAAAAATCCTGATTCTTGCTCCAACCTCCACAACAAGAAACACAAACAATTATCTCTCACACAACCCAACACGACAGCCACAAATTCAATAGAAAATTAAACAAAATCTACAAAACAGAACACAAATCTAAAACTTGGCAAATTAAATTAAACCCTACCTATGAACAGAGTCCTTGAACTTCTCCTCATCTAGAAACTGAAGTATCAAAAACACAAGCTCTCTACTCAGAGATGACATAGCTTCCCCAAAACTGCAAACAAAACCAAAACAAAATCAAAACAAAAAACAAAACAAACACACGAATTCAAACAACCACCTCCAAAACCATCAGATCGGAGAATCCACACCATCATCCACACAAAATTCAGCTAAACAAATCACCAACAAAAGGCACTAATTCCAACCATAAACCAAAAAATTCCAACACAATCCACACCAAAACACCAACAACGATATGCATAACCATTGGATGCGTAATCTAAAGCCACAATCATCTACAACAAATACATGATCATCAACTAGATGCGTGTGATGGTGAGAATGCAACGATTACAGCTTTTGTTACCTTTCGAATCCACCGAGGAGCAATTACAACAACAGATCGTAGGGCTTTGAATTGAATCAGAGTTTATAGTGAGAGAATTTCATCAATTTGGCTTCTGTTTTGGGGTAGGTTTCTAGAGAGAGAAAGTTGTAGAGAGAGAAAGTGTGGAGGTGTGAAGCGAAGAACCATTGAAGACAAGATATAAATACTACGAGTGGTACGAGATGATAACGAAAGGAATTAGGGATATGATAAGTAAATCTACTTATCACTGGGGAGATGATAAGTGTCGGGCTATTGGTTGATAAGTGGACTGCGTTATTGTAATATAAATGAATTATTTTTGTATTTATATCTGGCACGAATTTCGGGTTTCTTTTGTAAAGGTTTATCTCTCTTTTTGGGGTGATCTGGTGTGGACGACCTCACGGGAGATGTTGGTTAATGTGGGGCCTACTTTCTTAAAGTACTACGTTTGTTGACATTTAAGAATTAAGTTTGGAAATTGCTTGAAAATAAAATAAAATCGTCATCCTACCCTTTAATGTTTGTAATAACATTTTGATTATTAAATTAATTCTTAGAGAAAATTACGTGATATTATGAAATACATTACAAGTCTTAGGAAATTATGAACAAACTTAAACAACGAATATGTTTAGGTATTTTTAGTTATGAAAATAATCTTTTTCGTTTATTGATTTTTTATTTTATTAATGGAAGTTGTGTTTTTCTATTTTAATATTTTATGTATTTTAATTAGGGATGGCAATTATACCCGTACCCGATGGGGAAACCCGAAACCCGAGACAAATGGGACGGGTATGGGATCGGGTAAACGGGTATGGGGTCGGGTATGGGTAAAAGAAAAAAAATTTCGCGGGTATGGGACGGGTATGGGATTACCTGAAATACCCGTTTACCCGACCCGATTACCCGATAACACATACCCGATTACCCGTTTATATACCCGAAATAATTTAATTTTATTCATTTATTTTAATTGTATCATAGTTGTTTAATTGGTTTTACGTATGTTAAGTATATATTAATATTATTATATATTATATAAAACATATTTGTTTCTTAAAATCCTCAAAACAAAACCCCAGTAATTGGATCCGACTCTTTATCTTTCAATATCAATTCTAAATTGATATCCCTATTTTGTGTGTTTTGTAAACATTGATATTATGTCGGTGCTTGTTTGCGTTTTTTCAAACCGATCGTATTATGATGCAATGTTAATTTGAAGTGTCGTTCTATTTTGATATTATGATGTAATTTAAAAAGATACCTGACGAGTATACCCAATGGGTAAGTTTTATATCATTTACGGGTGTACCCGATTACCCCGCGGGTATGCCCGATACCCGACGGGTAAATACCCGACTTATACTCGACGGGTTTTGGGGCGGGTATGGGACACTCTTTTGTAATCGGGTATGGGTTGGGATCACTCATACCCGACCCATACCCGCCCCGTTGTCATCCCTAATTTTAATTCATTAATGAAAGTTACATATTTTAATTTTTTATTTAAAAAATGCTAGAGTGTTTTAGGGTAAGAAAAATGGTGATGCAACTCTTTTAGAGTGAAATGGTCATCGTCTTGTCTTTTGTTACTCTCCACTATGTTATATATATATATATATATATATATATATATATATATATATATATATATATATATATAGGGTTAAGATCATTACAGAACCACTTTTTATTTTCAGAACCACAGAATCATTGATTTACATAAGTGTAAATTAAGTTTGGTGATAGTTAATCTATTTTACATATGTGTATATCAGACGTGAACAATAAACTATATAAAACAACTAAATATCATCAGCTTTAAGTTACATTTATGTAAATCAATGATTCGTAATTTATATTTATGTAAATCAATAGTTCTGTTGGTTCTGAAAATAAAAAGTGGCTGACCCTATATATATAGGTTCAAATAAGAAATAAGTTTTCCCTAAGTATGATAAGAAGTAATAAGATCATGACATGTGCCACAATTAAAAAGAAAGTTAAAGGGCATTTTAATTAAAAACATAATTATCCCCTCATATTCTTTATACTTTGACAAAATTCAACACAATTCTAATCCCCAAATTTCTACATTTCTCTTTCCATGGTGGATACCTCCATCGCCACTACTCAACCACCCAACTCATCATTGCAACCAACTAATTCATTATCATTCGCCAACACAATCCTAAACCCCTAACTTTTATCATGATTTTCTTTCAGATACCTTTCAGATTATGAAATATAGTAATCCGCAAATATCAGTCAAGAGAAGCTACATTTTTATAATCATACCATTAAGGTCAGTCCTTTTTGGTTTACTATTCTTGTTTGTTGTGTTGACATAACACATCACAGAAACAACACATGATATTTTGTTGTTTGACGCAAGACAACATAGAACATGTTACGTAAAGCAGCACAAAACTGTGTTGTTTGACATAAAGCAGCACAAAGCTGTGATGTTTGACGCAAAGCAGCACAAAACTGTGTTGTGTGACGCATGTTTTGACGAAATACAGCACAAACAGTTTTATGCTGTTTTGATGAAATACAACACAAAAACGTTAAAATCGGCACAATTTCGCATTGTTTATTTTTTTTGTAAAAAATATAGCAATATTATACTCAATGGTACCGACCTCTTTCAGTGGTTCTTGCTTGCTCTTTAAAGCTTATCTAGTGATGTCTCGTTCCTTTAGTTTGTTTTGATTCCGATGAAGGATACTATATTCCGCCTGCACAACTCCCTTTCTTGGTGATTCAAAATGGAAGTCTAGGTATCTCCTTAAGTGATCTGCTCGTATCGTTCCAAAAAAAGCTGTGCTGACAGGCTATTTGAAAATATTTTTCGGGGCTCATCTATCTAAATTTCAGCGAGTTAGGGTGCGGATAGGTGGAATGTGAATTCTACTCCAATCCCTTTAATGGATCCCCGAAGGAGACAGGTGCAAATGGAATTTCAATCAAAGGCGTTATGACCAGTGAGCATGCCAACAAGGCAAACTCAGAAAATCATCTCCTTCCCCAGGTCACTGAAAGGGAGATACTTGCAGCCAAACTCTCGTCCCACTCCCGCTGCCAACTTCGTGATAGAATGACCATGCGAAGGGATACGGATAGGCTGCCCTCCAATACTTAAGGCATTGTGTTACACCTTAAATGTCTGGATTTAACGTTATTGTCAAGCATCTCATTCACTACTAAAAAGAAAGGTATGGATATTCTGCTCGAAAGCTTGACAAAGAAGCATAAGCAAAAAGCATATTTTAGGAAAGAGGTCTAGGTAGCTCAGCTGGTTACAACTAATGAATGAAAAAAGGTGTGTGCCGATTTAGATTTCCCGTCTTAAGCCCCACTTCGGTAGCTCAGTGGTAGAGCGGCCTCTTTTATAGTTCAACAGGTAGTCGGACGTGGTTCAAATCACGCTCGAGGGAAAAAACAGAGAAAGCAGCGAAGGGGCCTTTCCTCGCCTCTGTCTTTTTTTTTATAGATCAGTTTAGTCTGAGAAAAAAATACTTGATTTTATAGTGTAATTTGTTTAAAAATGAATCTATTATGAAAAAGTTATAAGCGTTTAAAAAAATTAAGAGAAACTCAAAAAAGTCAACAAAAGTGGTTGCATACCCAAAATACCCTTCTATCTTTTTCCTTTTTACACTTTCATATTAACCATTGATTGAAAAATAGAACAAAATATATTTTTTAGTGGAACCTCCCTCTATATATATATTTTGTAACAATTAAAAGACACAATTTTCATTAATAAATAAAATACATAAAAATATTAAAATAAAAATTATTAAATACATAAAGGAAAATTTAATTAAAAACAAAACTTTCGTAATGAACATATGTCATCCAAATCAAGGACGTTTACTTTAATAGTCTTGCAATGTATTCCTTCTATCGTATTTTACATATTGACGAAGTAATATTTATTAGAACCATATGAACCTTTTCACAACCAAGCAGTGCGTGTTTTTTTGGTATGTTGTATTTTCATCTGTCAATGGGATGACAACTTTGACAAGATTATGACGGTGTATAAATAACATTATGTCTTAGAGCATTCACAGTAGATTCCCCATAGGTTCATGAACCCAATATTTAACTTGATAGTCGAAGCAGTCTTAGTTGTGCCGGTGTTCCCGCTTTACTTGATAGAACTCGTGCTTAAGACTCAGAGCAGCTGAATGAACCGCCCTAATAACTATTTGAATATAAACTATTCTTACATGTTTATAGTTGAGTTATATGTGTTTTTCATCTCTAAGGTTTCTTAAAAATTGACATTTGAGTCTAAAAGTTTAAATTTTGTCATTTGCAACCAAATGTTTCACAAAATTTCCATTTGAATATCTCATTTAACTACTCCTAATTAAAAACGCTAACTTTCCTACACTAGGGATATTTTTTGTCAAAACAATTAAAAACTAAAAAAATCAACTCTACGTAAGGGATTTTATGCATTCAGTCTCGTTCGTTAATCACCATTGCTATTTAAATCTACCTATTAGATAAAATAAATATAATGATAACCATCTAAAAGTGACTCATTTTAACTTCATAAAATATACACCACAAAAAAATATATAAATAAACAAACAAGTCATTTTAATTTTGTAATTATTTTGATTAAAAACCAACCCACGGGAAAAGTTTTATGGCTTTAGTCTCTTTTGGTAATTGTAGTTACGATTTGATTTCATTGTAGTCTTTTGTTGTTATCTTGTTAATGTATTTTGATAATTGTAGTTACGATTTGACTTCATGGTAGTTTTTTATAACATTAAACTCACGCTTTAAACCTACTATTAAATCTAAACCAATTGAACCCTTTTTGAGGAGGAAAATCATCCAACACACCTCGATAGCGTTAAACAAAAACATATAGTAATTAAGTAATAAACATAGTTTAGAAAGCTTTATATATGTGAACTAAAATTATATAATGGTATATTTACAATTAGAGAGAATTACATATATCCCCTTATAAACTTCATCAATTACATGTATACTCAACTTAATTTTTAATTACATATATCCCCTTGTAAAAATTAGCTAATTATATATATACCAAATTAAAATACATATATCCCTTTATAAAACTTAGTTAATTACATATATACTCAACTAAAAGTTTAATTACATATATCTGATTTATTAAACATAAATATTACATATTTACTCATTTTGTTACTTTTATTAAAAATAATTTATATCATTAGTATTTTACTCTTATTTTTATTAAACTATAATATTATGTGTTTTCCTTCTTTGCTTGCTTTTCGAGTTTTGATTATTTATTAATATTTCTATCCTAAAGTTAATATGTTCTTTTTGTTTTTCTATTACCTTTTTATGTTAATTTTTTTCAGCACCTATACAACACACTTCCAGTCTCATTATGCAACATAAAATTATGTGTTCGGATCATGTTGCATAACGAGACTGGAAAACCAGAAAAAATTAGCATTAAAATAAAAATGTTAATATAAAAATATTAGTAAATAATCAAAACTCGAAAAGCTAGTAAAAAGAAAAAACATAATTTTATAGTTTTTTTTAAATAAGAGTAAAATACTAATTATATAACTTATTCTTAATAAAGGTAATCAAATGGATAAATATATAATATTTATGTTTAATAAAGCGGATATATGTAATTAAACTTTTAGTTTTGGTATATATGTAATTAACTAAGTTTTAGAAGGGGATATATGTAATTAAACTTTTAATTTGGGTATATATGTAATTAACTAACTTTTACAAGGGGATATATGTAATTAAAATTTTAAGTTGTGTATATATGTAATTGATGAAGTTTATAGGAGAAAATATGTAATCATCTATTACAATTAAAAAACGAAATATTAGGTATATTCATATTGTGTTTTATGATATTATTTGGAGCACAAAATATTTCAAATAAACATATTGATTATTAATGTTATAATTTTTCCAAAGAAGGCCACTATCATGTGTTATGTGGTATCCGGATGCATATACGAGATGACCTTAAATTATACTATTTTTTATTATAGAATAAAATGCTTCTATCAAAATGTTCTCCTCTTAAACCCCTAATAGAGTATTTGTATAGTGTTTGAAAGATTATTTAGCAAGTTAATTTAATTCAAATTAGATGATGACAAACAGGTTTTCAGCCAAAAGATAATGAGTTTATTATACGGGTTTTATGTATCTTGTTAGATTTTGAAGTAAAACATGTTCGCCTTTTAAGTAATACTAGAATGATAGTCATACAAACATTAATTAATAGGGTAAGGTTATAGTAAATACGCTATTTAATCTAAAAAATCTAATAAGGATTGTGATATTAACATATGTCATTCTATTGTTTAAAAAAAAAAGTGCATTTTGATCATTGTGTCAAATACGTGAGCTCATTGTGTCTTATACGTTAATTATGTCATATCAGCTCATTACGTCTTATATTTTATATCATTTATTATATGTATTCATTATTGAATTTTATATTTCAAATCGTTTTGTGTTATTTTTGTTATAGTTTCTATTTCATATATACTTGTTATCTATCATTGTATTTTACAATTGTACACTAATGTATTTTTCAAAATTTATAGTGTTGATAAAAAAAAAATTGTACTAATTTTATTATTGTATTTTGTAAATTATATAAACTTGTTGTTATCTATAATTATGTTTTACAACTAGAATTACACATTGATTTAGTTTACCAATGTATTTTTTCAAAACTCATAGTGTTCAAGATAATGCAATGACGATCAAAAACACAATAAGACGCTGTGTTATTTTGTCATTGTTTTCACGTATTAGATTAATAGTTGTTAATTTATTATTATATTTTACATACTAGAGATATGCAACAATGTTATTCCATCATTATAATATTTTTGTATAACAATAATGTATTGTTTTAAAGATAAAAACATTTTTTTACGGTATAATTTTTATAAAAAATAATATCATATATAAAAATTATGAACATTAAAAAAACATAACAGTATTCAAAAAACAAAATAACTAACAAAATCGCACAATGAACTACACTAAAGGCAGAATGACGAGCAGAAATCATATGAGCTTAAAAAGTTAAAAAATATTTTTATATAACCATACTATACTCGTTTTAAATATAAAAACACTTGTTTTTATGGTATAATTTTTATAAAAAATAATGTCGTATATAAAAGTTACGAACGTGTTAGAAAAATGGGAGAAAATTGAAAAAAATCAACAAAATTGGCTATAAATAAAATACCCCTCTAACAAAAATTTCATACAATTTGATCTCAACTATTAATTAGGGATATTGATAGTTGAGATTAATTCTTATATTTTCTAGTTTAAGGAACTGTTATTTGAACCATTTCCTAATTAATAAAAAAAATAAGTAAGAGTTATTAAAACTTTGAGTTAAACACGTTTTTCATGCTGATGTTTATTTAAAATTGACATTTGACTCCAAATATTTAAATTTTGTCATTTGCATCCAAATGTTACACAAAAATTGACATTTGAATATATTTAACTACTCGTTATTAAGAGTAAATTACTCTTTGCATCCCTGACCTTTTCCAAAACTAACTAATTGCATCCTTAAAGTTTAAAAATATCATTATGTCCCCTAACTTTTTATTTTTTCATCCATTTGAATCCCGAAAGCCGACGGCGTCAGCTTTGTCCGTTACCTTCCACCCACTTTTCCTCTCTATTAAGGGTATTTTCGTTTTTCTCCCTATTTACCCACCCAATAATTCTAAAAACAACAACCCTAAACTCCCATTTCATCTTCTTATCTCTCTATCTTTCCTCCCTCACTTGCTTCATCTCTCACTCTCTCTAATATTTCTCAACTACTTCATCTTCCTCTCTCTTTCTAGATGAAGAAAAAACATGGTGTGGTGTTTATGGTAGTCAGGTGGTAGTGATAGTCGGCTGTGATGATGGTGTTGGGTTGTGGTGGTGGCGATGGGGGGTTGTGGTGGTGGCGATGGGGGGCTGTGGTGGTGGCGATGGGGGGCTGTGGTGGTGGCGAGAGGCTGTGGTGGTGGTGAGAGGTTGTGGTAGTGTGGTGTTTATGTTATTCCACCATTATTTTTTTTTTAAAATTCATCATTTTATAAAACATAATAGTATTCAGGAAAACAAAATAACTAACAAAAAGAAACAATTAACTGCATTAAAGACACAATGACGATATGTAGGCTTAAAAACGTAAAAAAATTAATCATCTTTTTATACAATAGTTCTGTACTCGTTTTAAAGATAAGAAAACACTCGTTTTTATGGTGTAATTTTTATAAAATAAATGATGTCGTACATTAAAGTTACGAATGTTTAAAAAAATAGGGGAGCTTGCAAAAAGTCAACAAATATGAATATTTCTAAAATACCACTCTAACAAACTTTTCATAAGAATTGATCTCAACCATTGATTAAATAGATTGATAGTTGAGATTACTTATTACAATTTTTAGTTTTAAAAGCCTTTTTATTTGAACATTTCTCTATTTATAGTACTTTATATTAGTATTTAAATTTATCAATAAGTATTATCTTATTTGAATACTTAACTATATATTTACTAAATTTTTTATAATAATAATAATAATAATAATAATAATAATAATAATTACTATATTTATAAATAAGGATTATATACTTAACTATATAATTGCTATATACTTTTATAATGATGATGATGATAATAATAGTCTATATCTATATTATCTATACTATTATATAAAGTATTTTGATTAGTACACACTTGTAATTTTACTTAAAATTAAAAACACTTAATATAACTTTTTACGCATAAGATATAAGTGCTATATATAATAGTTCCTAATTTGTCCATAATTAAAAATTTTCTCCCAATTAATATATTATTTAATATACATTTATTTTATGTATTATTATATTTATAATATTTTAAATTAATATTAAAATATATACATTTATTTATATTTTTATAACTTAATACTATTTGATTTAAGCATTATTTTATTTAAACACCTAAGTATATAATCACTAAATATTTATATAGTTATAATAATAATAATAATAATAATAATAATAATAATAATAATAATAATAATATAATAATAATAATAATAATAATAATAATAATAATAATAATAATAATAATAATAATAATAATCGAAATGTTCAAATATAAAGGGTTATAAAACTAAAGTGTAAGAAGTAATCTCAACTATCTATCTACTTAATCAATGATTGAGATCAATTAGTAAAAAAAAAGTTTGTTAAAGTGCTATTTTAAAAATAGTAACTTTTGTTGACTTTTTGTAAGTTCTTTCATTTTTTTAAACGTTCATAACTTATATGTACGATATTATTTATTTTTTTAAAATTACACAATAAAAACTAGCGTTTTTTATCTTTAAAATGAGTACAATATTGTTATATTGTAAGGCCCTGTTCCAGAAAATCTCACGGTTGGATTGGGACATCAGAAACACAAGTTCTCAAACATCAAATTTCATTAATACAAGTAGCAGATCATACAAAATTTCCATCGTTAAACATTTACATCAAAAGATCATTTTAGCTATCTATCTAAAATTCTATGCCAGGATGCCAGACTTGACCAAATGCCAGGTAGCTTCCGAATCAATGCCAAGCTCACCTCTTATTTCTGTAGCATGCCTGTCAATCTAATAAGCATACAAAAGTCAGCGATGCTGAGTGAGCTATAGGTTTACTTTAACAAAGCTTTATCATTAACATACCCTTTAACATATTTTAGCTTTACTTTATCATTTCTTTATCAGTTACTTTATCTTTACTTTATCTGTACTTTAGCTTTATTCTTTTACTTCATCTCTGAGCTTAGCACAATCGCTTAGCTCCTTTATCAGGTGAGAACACAACAAATGCCATTCTCCTTTAGCAGATGAGCATACCCAAGGTATAGCTCTAGTTTGAGGATGCACCAAGCATAACTCCTTTAGCATGTGAGCATACCCAAAGTGTAGCTTCTATATGAGAATGCACCAAGCATAACTCCTTTAGTAGGTGAGCACACTCAAAGTGTAGCTCCTAAGTGAGAACGTACAAGCATAACTCCTTTAGCCAGTGAGCACACTCAAAGTGTAGCTTCTATGTGAGAATGCACCTAGCATAACTCCTTTAGCAGGTGAGCACACTCAAAGTGTGGCTCCTATGTGAGAATGCATCAAGCATAACTCCTTTAGCAGGTGAGCACACTCAAAGTGTAACTTCTATGTGAGAATGCACCAAGCATAACTCCTTTAGCAGGCGAGCACACTCAAAGTGTAGCTCTTATGTGAGAATGCAACGAATACAATTCTCCTTTAGCCGGTGAGCACACCTAAAGTGTAGCTCCTATGTGAGAATGCAACGAATACAATTCTCCTTTAGCAGTGCTTGCAAGACTTTTTTAGCGCACTTTAACGTTTTCACAGTTGTGCTTTAGCCGGTAACTGTTTTTGAATTATTAATCAAGTTCTTTAACGTTTCACATGTGACTTTACTATCTTTCTTTAACCTTTAACTGTAATAATATATATAAATACATTATTTCTTTAGCTATAAGTTCATCGTTAAACTATCTTTATCGCACGCTATACGGGGGTATCTATACACATATCTATCTAAGGTTTTCACGCTAGAACATCAATACCGGAACACTATGACTCGCGCGAGAACTTTTCCCTTCACGCGAGAACTCTTCAAGGCGCGACAACTTGCCAGACAAGTTATCTCAATCGTGCGAGAACTTTTGAAAGATAACCGTTTGTCGCGAGAACTCACCCTCCGCACGATAACTTTTCTGTTGTACGAACTTCATCTCCAAGTTATCGATTCTTTAGCCATTTTAACGCCCAAAAACGTGCTATAACGGTCTATACTACTATACTTTATCAAAATATTTATTAAGGTATGTATATTAGCCCTAAAACATGGAAAACACGTAAAAAAAGGGGTCTAGAACTCACCTTATGATATCTTTGCACACGAACAACACTAAACCGAGAGTGTTTCAATCAGAAGCTACATAATCATGCGCAATATCATTACATCCTATTCATAAATGCATAAACACAATGAATATCGTCGTATACATACCTTAGACACCACTTAGCACCGATTTCTCTATTCTCAAGCACAACAGTAGGAGTTTTCGCATGAAGTAGAGAAGATTGAGTGCATGGGCCCATTTATAGTGTCTCTCTCTCCTCGCAGCTATTCTCGCGCAAGAACCTCCAGTCGCGCGAAAACTGCCTTCCGCGCGAGAACTTTACTTATCGCGCGAGAACTCTCCTTTACACGAGAACTTTACTTTTCTTTGAAAATTCTAGGTGTTACAAGTCTATTCCCTTTATTTGGGTTTTGTCCTTGAAACCCGCTATTCATCAAACAATTGAGGGTAATGCTGTCTCATTTCATCTTCGACTTCCCACGTGGATTCCGACCCCTTTCTATGCTTCCACTGTACTCGGACAAGTGGAACTACTTTATTCCTCAGTTATTTCTCCTTCCTATCTATTATAGCTATGGGTTGTTCCACGTAGTTCAGTTTGTCATCAATCTCCACATCCTTTGGTGGAACATGAGCGTCTCCGTCTGCTAGACACTTACACAGATATGATACATGGAAGGTAGAATGAATTCCACTTAACTCGTCTGGTAGTTCGAGCCTATATGCCACCTCCCCCATATGGGCTACTATTTTGAAAGGCCTAATAAATCGAGGGCTTAACTTTCCTCTCTTTCTGAATCGAATGATTCCTCTCCAAGGTGAAACCTTTAGCATCATTTTATCACCGACGTTAAACTCAATCGGTCTTCGGGTTTGTCGTCATAGGACTTCTGCCTGTCTTTAGTGCCTTTCCTATAAGCTTTGATTTTGACTAGCTTCTCATTGGTAGTCTCTATAACCACAATACTCCCTAACTCCTTCTGTCCCATCTCTCCCCAACAGACAGGGTACCTACACTTCCGACCATAAAGCATCTCATACGGGGGCATACCAATACTGGCATGGTAGCTGTTATTGTATGAGAACTCTGCCAATGGTAGGTGATTATCCCAGCTCCCACCAAAGTTTATGATACATGCTCGAAACATGTCTTCTAATGTCTATATAGTCCTTTCGGATTGGCCATCCGTCTGTGGGTGGTATGCTGTACTGATATGCAGTCTGGTTCCTATAGCATCATTGAACTTCTTCCAAAATTTAGATGTAAACAGCATATCCCTGTCAGAGACAATCGACACCGGCAAACCATGACAGGTAACTATCTTATTGATGAACAATTTGTCTAGCCGCTTCGAGTTATACGTCTCTCGGATAGGTAGAAAGTGAGCACTTTTTATCAGTCTGTCTACTACGACCCATATGGCATAATAACCTTTAGCTATACGAGGTAGCTTCATTATGAAATCCATAGTAATATGCTCCCACTTCTATTCGAGAATCTCCAAGGGTTAGGTTTTCCCATATGGCTTCTGATGCCCAGCTTTTACCTGGAGACAGGTCAAGCACCTTTCTACATACCTTGCCACGTCAGCTTTCATCCCCGGCCACCAATAGTTCTTCTTTAGGTCTTGGTACATTTTGTTGGTTCCCGGATGAATTGAGTAGCGAGTCTTGTGGGCTTCATCTAACACTCTCTCTCGCAGACCTCCACGAGTAGGGATCCACATATGCCCGAATCTAGTTTTGACACCACTGGTGTTTTCTTCCAGATTCGCGATCTGACCTTTCATCCTCTCCTCATTAATATGTTCGGGTTCAAGAGCTTCTTTCTAAGCTTCACAGATTTGCTTTATCATATCAGGAATCACAATCAACTGGTAAGATTTCACCTGAATTGGTTCACGGTTTTCCTTACAGCTTAGGGCATCAGCTACCACGTTAGCTTTACCCGGGTGATAATGAATCTCACAGTCGTAGACTTTTATGAGCTCCAACCATCGTCTCTGTCTCATATTGAGATCTTTCTATTCGAAGAAATACTTTAAGCTTTTGCGGTTCGTGAAAATTATACATTTGACACCATATAAGTAGTGTCCATATTTTTAACGTAAATACCAGGGCAGCCAGCTCCAGATCGTGGGTAAGGTAGTTCACTTCGTGAATCTTTAACTGTCGGGACGCTTACGCTATAACTTCGCCTCGTTGTATTAGTACGCACTCTAACCCTTGATAAGAAGCATCAGAATAGAAAACTAAGTCCTCATTCCCTTCCTGTAGCGTTAACACTGGAGCTTGTGTCAATTTTCTCTTTAATTCTATGAACGCATTCTTTTGACTATCGCCCCATTCAAACTTTACATCTTTCCTTGTCAACTTTGTCAGCGGTGAGGCAATCTTGGAAAAATCCTGAATGAACCTCCTGTAATAACCTGCCAATCCAAGGAAGCTTCGGATTTCAGACGGAGTTTTAGGCGAACTCCATTGCATCACAGCTTTCACTTTAGCAGGATCAACCATGATCCATTCTAGGTTGATCACATGACCCGGGAACTATACCTCGAGTAACCAAAACGTGTATTTGGAGAATTTCGCATACAACTTCTCCCTTCTTAGAGTTTCCAACACCTCACAGATGTAACAGGCGTGGTCTCCCTCATTCTTTGAATAGATTAGGATATCGTCTATGAACACTATCACTGATTTGTCAAGCATCGGTCGACAAACTCTATTCATCAAATCGATGAATGCTGCAGGAGCATTGGTTAGACCAAACGACATCACAAGAAATTCATAATGCCCATATCGCGTCCGAAACACAATCTTTGGGATACCTGTTCCTTAACCTCTAGCTGATGATAACCCGACCGAAGATCGATCCTAGAGAACCAACTTACACCTTGCAACTGGTCGAAGAGATCATCTATCCGAGGTAACGGGTATCTATTCTTTACCGTGAGCTTATTCAGCTCCCTGTAGTCTATACACATTCGTATGCTACCATCTTTCTTCTTTACGAACAGCACCGGAGCACCCCAAGGAGAAATGTTCGGCTGATGAAACCTTTATCGAGAAGGTCCTGTAGTTGGGCTAGCAATTCATTCAGCTCTGACGGAGCCAGATGATACGATGCTTTAGCAACAGGCTGAGCTCCTGGTACAAGGTTGATCTGAAACTCTATATCCTGATAGGGCGGTACCTCCGTCAAGTCCTCAAGGAACACATCCGGGAAGGCACACACCACGGGTACATCTGTTAACTTTATCGTTCTAGCTTTAGCGTCTTTAATGTATGCCAAGAATGCTCCACACCCTCGATTCATAAACGTTTCTACCTTTATCATGGATATGATCTTTGGAACCTTGTAGACTTTATCACCGTAAATCGTGACTATGCTACCATCAGGCACTTTCTTTTGAATCATCTTCCTCTGGCAAACTATATTAGCCTCGTAGGCGGCTAACCAATCCATACCCAACACAACATCAACTCCTCCTAGGGTCGTAACAAACAACCTAGCAGGGAATCTATGACCTTCCAATTCTATGCTACAATTTTCTAAGGCCTCAGTTATCTTAGTAGTCTTTCCAATCGCAGTTTCTACTTCAAACACATAGTCTATTTCTTTAGCCTTATCATTCAACATATCACAGAAAGTATCAGCTATGAAACTCTTACTTGCACCAGAATAAAAAGAACAGAAGCAAGTATGTTGTTAACCAGAAACATACCTGACACAACATCAGGTTCTGCTCTAGCTTCCTCCCTTGTCATTGTGAAAGCCTTAACTTTGGCCTTTGGCTTTTCACTAGCTTTCTTCCCTTTCTCTGTCTCCCTTCATTTAGCTGATACATCCACTTTCGCCTTTTTGCACTCTCGGCTGTAGTGCCCCAACTTGCCACATTTGTAGCACTTCATCAGATTAGGGCAATCCTTGGAGAAATTCCCCATCTTCCCGCATCTGAAACAAAGGCTTGAACCAAGCCTGCACTCACCAGCATGCTTTCTCCCACATTTTTGGCGCTTACCGGATGATTCCACCTTCATCTTTTTGGTCTGAACAGCAGACCTCTCATTTCTTTCTCGTTTCACACTCCCCGACCAACTCTTCTTCCTCACCTCCTCAACGGGCTTGTCAGCCACCACATCTTCGTAAACTATCCCACTCAGCTCCACCAAAGACTCAAAGTTCTTCGGCCTGCTTGCCTTCACATATGTCCTGACATTCGAAGGCAAACCCTGCACATAACACTTCATCCTTCTCTCCTCTGTACCCACCAAGTGAGGCACCAACCTGGTTATCTCGTTGAAGCGAGATGTGTACTGGCTGTGGGTCATACTTCCAGGTTTAAATCCCAAGAATTCTCTTTCCACCCGGTCGATCTTATTTTGAGGGCAAAATTTCCTCATTACCAGCTCTTTCAGGTCATCCCACTTTAAGTTCCTGAACTCACGAGGTTCTTTAGTCTGCTTGATGGTGTTCCACCAATGAATAGCTTCATCAACAAACAAGTGGGCTGCAAACTTCACAGCTTGGTTAGCTTTACATTCACTGATCTTGATCACTGCCTCCATCTCAGACACCCATTGGAGAGTTGCAATATCACCACCCTTGCCATCCAAGGATGGAGGATTGCACCCCTTGAAGATGCGATACAAATACCCTTTAGCTAATTCCCCCTTAGTTTCATCCCCCTCATTTTTCCCATCCTTCCCCGAGCCTTCCCCGGTACCCTCACTGTCTTTTTTGCTAGCTTTTTTCTTTTCCTCCAACATCCACTCCTTGGTTACCCCCTTCATGGCCTCAGTCATGATCGAAGGCATGATGTCCCGAAGAATCTTGTGGACCTCTTCGACGATAGCCTCCCTAACAACAGGTTCCAAGGTAATCCTCTCTTCAGAATGATGAGAGTATTCCTCGCTAGTAGTGTGAACAGAGTCCACATGCACTTCTTCTGTCATCTGCTTTCGGTTCCTGGTGACTGGGGGTCTACCCCTACCATCACGAGCACCTCCTCGAGTAGCTTTTTTTCCAGCCATGGCTTTCTATAAGATATGAGAAACAAACATTATCATTCCAGGTAATAGTTCAGATCACATCAAGTAATGTAAGTTTCTAATGATAGTGGCCAGTTGTAATTAACTACTTACTTTACTTTTCATGTCCTAAACGTTTCCTATCCTGAGTCACATCAGCTCTCAATCTCACTATGAGCACTATAATCTCAAGGAACCTTTATTAGTCATAATCATTTACTTAACCTTCCTGGCATGGAGGTACTGGCACTGATATCCCTTAATCGATCCCATTCTCAGTTCGAGTTTAGACATCGGAGTGTCTAAATTTCTCAAACTATGGCTCTATACCAACTTGTAAGGCCCTGTTCCAGGAAACCTCACGGTTTGATTTGGACATCAGAAACACAAGTTCTCGAACATCAAATTTCATTAATATAAGAAGTGGAACATATAAAATTTCCATCGTTAAACATTTACATCAAAATATCACTTTAGCTATCTATCTAAAATTCTATGCCAGGATGTCAGTCTTGACCAAATGCCAGGTAGCTTCCCAATCAATGCCAAGCTCACCTTTTATTTCTGTAGCATGCCTGTCAATCTAATAAGCATACAAAAGTCAGCGACGCTAAGTGAGCTATAGGTTTACTTTAACAAAGCTTTATCATTAACATACCCTTTAACATATTTTAGCTTTACTTTATCATTTCTTTATTAGTTACTTTATCTTTACTTTATCTGTACTTTAGCTTTATTCTTTTACTTCATCTTTGAGCTTAGCATAATCGCTTAGCTCCTTTATCAGGTGAGAACGCAATAAATGCCATTCTCCTTTAGCAGATGAGCATACCCAAGGTATAGCTCTAGTGTAAGGATGCACCAAGCATAACTCCTTTAGCAGGTGAGCACACTCAAAGTGTAGCTCCTAAGTGAGAACGTACAAGCATAACTCCTTTAGCAGGCGAGCATACCCAAAGTGTAGCTTCTATATGAGAATGCACCAAGCATAACTCCTTTAGCAGGTGAGCACACTCAAAGTGTAGCTCCTAAGTGAGAACATACAAGCATAACTCCTTTAGCCGGTGAGCACACTCAAAGTGTAGCTCCTATGTGAGAATGCACCTAACTCCTTTAGTCGGTGAGCACACTCAAAGTGTAGCTCCTATGTGAGAATGCACCTAGCATAACTCATTTAGCAGGTGAGCACACTCAAAGAGTAGCTCCTATGTGAGAATGCATCAAGCATAACTCCTTTAGCAGGTGAGCACACTCAAAGTGTAGCTTCTATATAAGAATGCACCAAGCATAACTCCTTTATCATGTGAGCACAAAGTGTAGCTCCTATGTGAGAATGCAATGAATACAATTCTCCTTTAGTAGGTGAGCACACCCAAAGTGTATCTCCTATGTGAGAATGCAATGGATACAAATCTCCTTTAGCAGTGCTTGCAAGACTTTTTTAGCGCACTTTAATGTTTTCACAGCTACAGTATCGGTGTTGGTCTCTCAACACAAGTTTTATCTCACAAACTCACTAAGTCTCACTCGGTTGATGAAGCAGAATCTCTAACTAAGTTGACAATAATATAATAAGTTAATGAACACATGAATGGTTTTCAAGATACTTGTATATATTACTTCTCAACTTAGTATAACAAGACTCTTACAAGCATGGTTACTTAAGTTACAATGAGAAACTATATATACTACTATCTACAGCCGGTTATACTTGGAAAACCAGCTGGAATTTACCACTAGATAATACTACATTGCTAGAAGTAACGTATATAAGATAAAATACTATCCTAGATTAGGTTGTCATGACAGGTCCATGACTTACCTTTTGTCACCAACTAAGTAAGGTAAATGTACTAACTGATAAAGGTGAACAGTGGATTAAAGTATGGTCAACTATATGGGTGTGGGAAAGCGCCATGCAGTATATCAGAGTTGGTAGCGGATGTCAGACAACCAATACTTATGTCCACTGGTTCATAGTTGATTCTTCTGAAGGCAAATGGCTTCAGAAGAATAAGTTCTTCCAAGGCCATTTATACTTCAGAAGAATCAACTTCTTCCGAGTCTACTGCAAGTCTTCATGACTTCATTCTTTAGAAGACTTTGTCTTGGGTCTTCTAAGTGTGAATGCTTCAGAAGGAGAACTACTTGGTCTCGGAAGACTTGGTTCTACCTTCGGAAGTTCTTCATATACTTCGGAAGGAAAACTACTTAGTCTCGGAAGACTTAGTTTTCCTTTGGAAGTTCTTCATCCTTAAGCTTCAGAAGATCTTCAATTTGTCTTTAGAAGAGCAGCTTTGTCTTTGGAAGACTTTTTCAATTGTACTTTAAACTGCTCTAAGTGTTGTTTTGGTTGCACCAGCCTCATATGATCTAACAAACTCCCCCTAGGCTGATGCTACCAAAACTTCAATTCCTTTTGCTCCTTAAGGTCTTCAACACCGGGGAAAGAAGATATTTGTCTGTCTCCTTGTTCTTCCCTGATGTGGTGATGAGGAGCTTGTACAAGTCATTCGTAGATAATAGATCAAGTCTGTTATTCTGAATGACATGCACCCTTTGCTGCGTCCCTCTGAAGAGAGTTAGTTGATGGGAATTGTAGTCATATTTCCATCTAACTATAGGATCAGAAGTTAAGCCTTTAACCATCTGAAGGAATGTTTTTCCTTTTGTAGTTGTACCTTCTTCCTCATCCTTTGCTCTCTTTTTCATCTCTTCTTTAGTGTTGGCTTTCTTTGTATGCTCAGCCAGATAAAGACTGCTCAGATGATTTCTGATATGAGTAGCAACCTGAGAGTTGGTGGGATTAGAGAATGGTTTCTCTGCTAACTCAGCAATGTCAAATCTGCTGGAGTGTAATAGAGATGAAGTATCAACCCTGTTTACTTCACCATTCTCTCTTTCCACATTAAAGCTGTGTGAAGGTTCATCGAACCTCCACTAGACTATTTGTTTCCTTGGATTGAGGGGTTTGGATGAAAGCTTGTCCTCCTTCCTTGTATCCAGTAGAGTCACCAGTTTGCTTCTTAACTTCTTCTTCTTCTTCTGTTAGAACATCTAAATTGGTTGCAAGAAGTTAGAGGGCTTGGTCCAGTGTTCCCCTAGGCAGTTCAAGGAATGCATCTCTTGTGAGGGAACTGGAAGAGCCATCAATATATTTCTGCTTAATTGTCTCTTCCTCACAAGAGATGTCGCTCTGTTTTGTGCAGTTGATGATCTTCTTCTTAATATCCTTAAACTCATCTAAGGTCAGGGGCTTAGATGTTTCAGAAGATGGTTTGGTTAGAGATTGGGTTTTGGGTTGTGTTTTGGGTTTGAGGATAGGTAGTGGAGGTGGTTGTTGGGAAGCAGTGGGTGAGGGTGTTGGTAAGGTTGATGGTGTCGGTTTAAGGGTGTGAGGCTCAATGGTTGGTTTAGTTTTGATGGGGAAGGGAAAAGGTGTGGGTGTAGGTTGTGCTGGTTTGGGTGTTGGTGTTGGTTTGGGTGCCATCTTCTGAACACTTGAAGTTTGAATTACCTCCTGCCTTCTTCCTAAGATATGTCGCTGACATGTCGCTGCAGGGTCTTCAGTGACATGGGACCCACTTTCCCGCCGGAGAAGCCAAGGGCTTTAAGATAAGTTTTCATCCATTCCTTATCTTCTTCCTTACTAGCAGCAGCAAGTTGTGCCTCTTCCTCCTTCTTATTCTTCTCCCTTAGCTTCTCCCTAGCATCCTTCTTCTTTTCGTTGTTGATCTGATCTTGTTCTTTGTGGAAAAGAAACAAGGTCGTATTATAATTATGAGGTGCCAGCTCCTTTTGAGAATAGCCTCTAGAGCGGAGAAAGGCTATCCTCTCCATCCTCTCCTTTTCTATAGCCTCCTCCTTCTTTTTCCTCTTCTCCTCCTCTTCGGCCAACCTTGCTGCTTCCTCTCTTTCCTTTTGCAGCAAGGTAGCCTTCTCCATCTTCACAAGCTCATGAAGTGGGCGTAGAAGGATTTCTTCATTGGCTACTACCACGCTGATGAGCCTGTCAATGACCTCCACTCTCTTTTTGTTGTTGATACTTTCTTGAGCGGCTGCTGCTGCTTTGCTACTTGCAGCCAACAGCTTCCCAGTATCAACTCTTTCATTCTTCTTGAGATTTTCCAATCTTTCCTCCTCTAAAAGCTCCTCAGCAGTGAGCTTCCTTTTCCCCTTAGGATCAAAGGAAGATTCAACCTTTAGAGACTCAGGTTTAGAGGATTCAGGTTGGGGAGAAGGGGTTTGAACTTGTGGTATTTGGGAGAGAGGGGTTGTAAGGAAGTCCTCACTGTTTACATCAGAGGCTAGGTCAAGAATGGCTTCTGTGATGAACAGATCATTGGATAAGGAAGACAGTTTAATTATTCCTTCCGCAGCTTGGATTTCTACTTTGGAAGTAATTGGAACTGCACTACCTGTCCCTTCCAAATTGGTTGTTGGGTCACGAGTCTATATATCCCCTTCGAAGTTAATCTCAGGTTCAATAGAGACCTTTAGTTAACTAACTTCCTTTTCAGAGGTAGGTGGTGCACTCAACCTTTGAAGCTCCTCAGCTCTTAAGTAGGCAACGACTACATCAGGGGAAGGTTGTTCAATGGATGTGCTTATCATAAATATGGTTAAAAATCTGTTGAGGTCTATAAGCATCTTTGGATCCACTTGAATAGTAATGGGAGTTGTTTGAGGGAAGATGGTTGAGGGTGTTGCTGTGTAGGGTAAAAAGAAGAATGGCATCAAGGGAAGTTATTGTGATGGCAAGCCAGGGTTCCTAATGTCTTTGTTTCTGTACATTCTCCCTCTTTTTGGTAGCATCATCTTGAGAAGTAGAAGAGCTGGAGGAGGAACTTAAATAAACCTGGATAGGTACGTGCCTGACAGACTTCTCAATCTGTGTCTCAGCTAGTTGAGCCTTAAGATTTTCTATCTCAAGTTGCTGAGTAGCGGACCTGTCCTCTAAAGTCTTAACCTTTGATTCAAGGTTTGAGACTTTAGAAAGCAGGTCTCTGACAATGAGTTTCAGACTACCCTAATCTTCTTTTGAAGAATCATTAGGAGACGAGATAACATACCTAGTATGTTCATCATCACCACCAGTAATGGTTTCTTGGCGCCCTGGATACCCTTGCGTGCTGATGTCTCTTTCAGAGTCATCAAGGGGGAAGGTTGCCGTAGACTCAGTCTCACTTATGTTACCACTATCCTGAGAGGTTAGTGAAACACTCTCAGTAATGGCAACTGAGCCTACATGAGTCACCTCCATACCAGTTTGACTCACCTCAGTTAGGTTTAGGTGATGTGGGCTAGACATTAGAGGTTCCCTGCGGCTCAGTTGATTTTGAGAGTGGTGTGGTAGATCAACATCATGGCCCGGATCAAACATAATGTTCTTATCAGGTCGGGTTAATAGGTCAATGAGGGATAGGGAGGTTAAATCTAATGACCCGGGACCTTGGTCAGCACCTAAGGGTTCTTCTGCTAGAGCAGATGACCCAATGATGTTGGTGTCCCTTTTTGGCTGCTTAGGGGAGTGTTGAGACTCACCCTGAGGGCTAAAGGCTTGGGTTGTGGTCTTGTCAGGTTGAGACCGAGGAGTCTCAATGCTGACATTGAGGTCAATGGTGGAGGATGGTTGGACCTCTGGTTGAGTGGGAGCCCTGAGTTCCACTCGAGCCTTTTTGGTTTGAATAGAAAGGACCTGATCAATCAGAGTAGATTGATTAGGGGTTCGTTTGGGGCGTCATGTGTAAGTAATCTTGATTGGATGGGAAGAAGTGATTGGCATTTGAGTGGTGGTGTCTGGTGTGGGTTCATCACCTACTGGGCTTGCAGCAGTTGGCTCGCGCATACCTAGAAAAAGATCAGTGAATCTTCCAGTGAAGTTGGTAGACACCTTCTTCAAAGTTTTAAAGATGCCAGGCCGCATGTGAGGGACCAGTAGAATGTCTACACATTGTAATCTGTGCTGGTCTAACTCACAGTTGATTATGTGCTGAATGAACCAGGGATACATGTAGAATGGATCCCGGGTGAGATTGCCTCTTAAGTTGTTCAGTACAAAGCATGAATAGTTGAAGCGCATGCCTTTTACCAACCCATGGACTAGGCAGCCCAAATCATATGGGATTTGATCCCATCCCCCGGACTTGTTGGATAGGCAGTGCAGGACGATGTGCAGCAAGAACTTCCAATTGTAGGAGAAGTTAAATTTATAGACTGTAGACTTGCTCACATCGCCGCCATATCCCATCTAAGTATAGTGTCTTCCAACTCAGATTTGGGGAATTTAGTAGGGGCGCCTGCATCATGAAGCTCTAGATGCTCCCTGATGGTTGATTCAGCAATGGTGATCTCCTACCCGTATATCCTCGATCTGATGATCCTTTCATCATTTAGTGTTTTACTTCGACCATTGGCCCAGAAATTCAGCCATACGGTTAGAGTAGATGGTGGGGTTAACAGTGAGGGCAGTGAAGTATGCCGATTGGGATAAAAATTCGACAATAGGGGCAATCCTTTGAAGAATCAAGGATAGCGACCTGATTATGTTGGGGATTTAGGGCAATTGTTAAGAGGTACTGTTGGATTTAAGGAATTTGAGAGTGAGTGAAGAAGATAGTGGTAATTTGGGACTTTTGTGGTGGTAAAGAAAGAGAGTCGGAAATTTTAAGTGGGGGTTAAAAAATCAAACCGATAAGGTGAAAGGACTGTTTGGGTTTCGATTAGACAGGGGCGGTAAGATAAACCATTTAAAATACTCCGACAATCATCAATAAAATCTTACATTTTACAGAGTGGGGCCCAAAGATTTCCGTTACACAGTAAAGGTTTTCTTCCGAAGGTAAAATTGCTTCCGAGAGAAAACACTTGTGTTTCTCAGTATTGTCTTCCGAAGCCATTTTTACTTCCAAAAGTAAACCATGTCTCAATGAGTTGCTTTCGAGAGTATAGTCTTCTTTCGAGAACAGAAGTTAGTAAGCTTCGGAAGTAGATTTGATCTATGATCAATTGTTTTTCCGAGGCTAAAAACTCTTCGGAAGATAATATTTATGCAGAGGAATTTTCTTTCGGATGATGGATAAAGATCTCTTCCGAGGGTAAATTTCTCTTCGGAAGTATTTACACTTAGATTTTTAAAGAAAGCCTTTTTGTAACAGGGCTTAGATTGTATTTAGACAACATAGACAAGACATATTTAAAAAGGTTTTTCAAAAGAGAAGAACTAGTCAATGTTAATCATCCCAATAGCTGTAATTAAATACTTAAATCTTTGTTCATTAAAGGCTTTGGTGAACAAGTCAGCATATTGTTCATTTGAATTCAGTTTGACCAGCTTTATTAGATTTTTCTCATGAATATCTCTAATGAAATGATACATGATTTCGATATGCTTTGTCTTGGAGTGCTTGACCGGATTTTCTGTGATAGAAATGGCACTCTTGTTATCTATGTGGATAGGAGTCTCCATGAAGTTGAAACCATAGTCCAGCATCTGATTCTGAATCCATAGCAGTTGAGCACAGCAGCTCGAAACAGCAATGTATTCAGCTTCAGCAGTTGATGTAGAGACACATGATTGTTTCTTGCATTTCCAGGAGGTAATCCTTCCACCAAGAAATTAACATCCTCCAGATGTGGATTTTTTGTTGATGTTTCAGCCATCATAATCACTGTCAGTGTACCCATAGAGATTGAAGTCCTTATTCTTAGGATACCAGAGACCTAGTTCGGGAGCTCCTTTGAGGTATCTAAGAATTCTCTTGGAAATAATTAGGTGAGACACCTTGGGAGCAGCCTGATATCTTGCACAGATGCAGGTTGTAAACATGATATTAGGTCTACTTGCAGTGAGATACATCAGAGATACAATAATCACCCTGTACTGATGCTGATCAGTATCCTCCCCCTCAAAATCAGGACAAAGATTGTGATTTCTGGGTATAGGTGTCTTGGCTGGCTTACAATCTTTCATCTCAAATCTCTCTAAGATGTCCTTGACATACTTAGATTGATTGATGAAGAACCCTTCTTCCATCTGCTTCACTTGAATTCCAAGGAAGAAATCCATCTTTCCCATTGAACTCATCTCAAACTTCTTCCTCATGATGCTTTCAAAGTCTTTGCACATTTGGTAATTTGAGGAACCAAATATGATATCATCAACATAGACTTGAACAAGCAGCATGTCCTTCCCAGACTTCTTTATGAATAATGTCTTGTCTATGGTGCCTCTGGTGTAGCCATTCCTAAGAAGAAATTGAGACAGGGTCTCATACCATAGCCTAGGTGCTTGATGCAACCCATAAAGAGCTTTATCCAGTTTGCACACATAGTTGAGGTGTTGTGGGTCTTCAAATCCAGGTGGCTGACACACATAGACTTCTCTATTGATATCCCCATATAAAAATACACATTTGAGATCAAGTTGATAAACAGTGAAATTCTTGGATGCTGTAAAAGCAAGGAAGATTATCACAGCCTCAAGTCTTACAACAGGTGCAAAGACATCAGTGTAATCTATGCCTTCCTCCTGTGTGTATCCTTGAACAAAAAGTATTTCCTTATTCTTGGTGATCAAACCTCTATCATCTCTCTTATTTCTAAATACCCACTTGGTGCCAATGGGGACTTGGCCAGGTGGCAATGGACACAAGTTCCATACATTTTGCCTCTTGAATTGAAGTAACTCCTCTTGCATAGCTTTAATCCAATTGTTGTCCTTAAGGGCTTCTTCCATCTTTTTTGGTTCCATTTGAGAGAGAAAGCATGAGTACAAGCAAGCATTCCCATTGTGGGTCTGACTTCTTGTTCTCACACCTTCTGAGACATCCCCAATGATGTTCTCAGCTGGGTGAGTGTTGTGTATCCTGAGCCTAGGAATCACATCTAGTTGCATAAATAGATCCAGGTTTGAGAAGTTTTGCTCAGGATTTGGAATACCATGACCAGCTGATGTCTCATACTCATTCAATGAGGACTGATTGAATGAATGTGTGACAGCATCAATGATATTCTACTAAATAGCAGTATCAACAGTTGCCTGTTCCTCCAGATTACTATCTTCATCAGCTTGGTGTTGAATGCTGGAGTTGTTAGCTGATGAGTTTTAAGGCTCAGTTGGCTGACAACTTGTTGAAGCTCTATTATTTCCTAAGATGTTCAAGCTTTCAGGACTTCCAGTAGTGGGAGGTTGTTCTTCAATTCCTCTTGGAGAACTGGGAATAGGTCTGGGTAACTCAAACGTTTGATCTTCATAGAGGTCACTTTGAGTTCATGTTCCAGCTAAACCATTCTCACAAGATGGTTTAGAATAGTTTGGAAACAATTCTAGATTGAAGATATGATCAGGGCCATTCCCTCTAACACAAGGAGTGTGCTCATTAACAACAATGTTGGATGATTCCTCAAATTATTGATTTTTAATATTATACACTCTATAAGCAATAGAGGTTGAGGAATATCCAACAAAGATAGCATCATCTGACTTTTCGGCAAATTTTGCTAAATTGTCTTTTGTGTTAAGTATGGTACACCTGCTGCCAAAGGACCTAAGAAAGCCAATGAACGGTGGCCTCTTGTTCCATAAGAACCCTATTCTGCACATAGCATGTAGCGCTGACTGCCTCTGCCCAGAAAGTTAGAGGCAGCTTTGAATCAGCTAACATAGTTCTTGCAGCCTCAATAAGTGTCATGTTCCTCCTCTCAGCAACACCATTCTGTTGAGGAGTTCTAGGAGCACTATATTGTCTGGTAATCCCTTTTGAGTTATAGAATAAGTCAAGAACTTGATTCTTAAACTCAGTCCCTTGATCACTTCTAATGATTTTTACCTTGTGATCCTTTTGATTTTCAATTTTAAGAATAAAAGATTTTAAAGTTTTAGCCGTTTCATCTTTAGTTCTTAAAAAGAATACCCATGTAAATCTTGTAAAATCATCAACAATCATAAGACAATATGATTTTCTTCCAATGCTCATTATACTTGTGGGACCAAAAAGATCCATGTGCAATAAGTGTATTGGAGTGGTGATGGAGTTAACCTCTTTGGATTTGTGAGAAACCTTGTGTTGCTTTCCTTTCAGGCAAGCAGCATAGTTATCTTTACAGAAAAACTTCTTTTTAGGCACACCATGTACCAAATTATCTTTAACCAGTTTATTCATGGTTTTAAAATTAACATGGCACATTCTTTGATGCCAAAGAGTTGACTCGTCACCATTAGCTTTGGAAAGAAAGCATGATACTTCATCTAGTGGAGAAGCATTGTTCATATCTAGCTTGTACATATCCCCTTTCCTGGGAGATCTAAGAAGCACCAATTCTTGAGGAATTGTCATCCTGGGTTTGAGGATAATGCACTCATGTTCTGTGAAAAGCATTTGGTGCTTTTGATCATAGAATTGAGAAACACTCAAGAGATTGTGTTTAAGCTATTTGACAAAGTTTACTTTGTCAATGTTTAACTTATCATTGGATACACTACCTCTACTAGAAATGTATTCTCCGGCTTCACCTCCAAACTAAACAGGACCTCCATCAAAATGTTCAAATTGTTATAGGAGAGATCTGTTCCCTGTCATGTGCCTGGAGCATCCACTATCCACAATCCAGACATTTCCATTCTTGTCATGTGGATGTCCCTACATATAAGGTGAAATAATTAGTTATTATTGAAAACCTAAGCCTTATTGGTCTTGGGTTCTTCCAATATAGATGATATAACCAAACCAAATTGTATACATGTGGGCTCAATTATAGTTTATAAAGAAGGAGTTTGGGCTGTAGCATCTTTTCTGGTCTTCCATTCCCTTCTAGGTTGACCAGTGTTGATGAGCCTAAGGAGGCTTGTGCAGATGACTTGCTTCCGAGGCTTCTTTCTTTTCGGAAGAAACTTTCACCACCTTTTCTTCCGAAGCAGTCTTCTTCTCGAAAGGCTTCAAGGAAATCTTTTTGTTTCTTTGTTTGTTCTTTAGCTTGTCTTCTAAAGCTATTTTCCTTTCGGAAGAACGAGTTTCTTCTGAAGGCAACTTGGCTTCGGAAACAAGCTTTCCTTTCCTTAACACTTGGACCATATGGTAAGGTCCAAATATGAAACCATCCTTGACTTCTTCTTTCTTAACATTGGTTGTATAATGTGTGCTTGCTGTATTGTAGTAACAATCTTTAGCCATGTGGTTATGCAAACCATAGATTATGCATTCAATGTTATTTTTGGTGGGACATGTGGGCTGTTGTTTCTTGCACTTCTTCTCTTCTTCAACAGCCTTTCCCTTTAATTAATGATCCTTCAGCTGGATAGGAGTGCTGGTACTACATTCCTTTCCTGAATCAGAACTTCCAACCACTTAGAATCCAGCTGAGATGAATACACCCTTTTTCCTTGGGTCTGTCTTCATCTTAGTCTCAACCACCTTTTTGGCAATTTTTCTTGTTGCCTTGATCTTGTACTTTCTGGCTTTGGTGGTCAAGGATTTATCAACTGTGGGGATGAGGTTTTCTACCTTATCCTTCCCTGTGGTGGTTTCCATTATTACATCATTCTGCAGCTCATTAAGTAGTGGGTCAGCAGTTGGAACCTCTTGCTCATTAGTACCACATCTAGGCTGTCTAATAGACACAAGAGAGTATGATGGAGAAATTTCATTAGATCCCAACCCACTTTTGTTTTGATAGCATACCTTGGAGTGGGAGGATGATGCTATAATGGTGTTGAAGTTATGCTCTTGAATAGCACACTTCTCTGCTTTAGCCTTAGCCATTACTAGCTGGGCTTGAACTTCAGTCAACTTGGATATTGGATCTTTTATTTGAGTCTTATAGTTGGTATGTTCATGTTTTAAAGAGGACACATTTTTCTCTAACTCTTTTATTTTGAGTTTATAGTCAGATTCTGCTCTCTTAAAATTAGATTTTAGGATATTTAAGGACTCAATATCAGATCTAATTTCCATGTTGTAGTCCTGATACAATTTAACCTTAGCAATATAGGTTGGGGTACAGAGATGTTCATATACCTTGCTATCTTCAGTTCCAGCCATGAGAGCTTGAGCAGGGATGACATCTTGCACCATAAAGCTCCAGTCAACCTCTTGAGCAACAGCTGCAGTTTGTGGCTCAGTGGGTTTGGTTACAGCCTTTGAGGTAGCAGGATGTTGGGAGGCTTGAGCTGCTCCAGGATTAGATCTTGGAGCTTTACATTCCCTAGCAAAGTGACCAAGCTAGTTACAGTTGTAGCATTTGGCCTTGCTCTTATCAAACCCAAATTTACAGTTAGTTGGGTTCTAAGGAAACTGCCTTCCGGTCCTTTTAAAGTACTTCTTTGCTCTGTAGGTTAAAAGAGCCATTTGTTGGACAATGTCCATATATTCAACATCATATGGGCTGAAACACTCTAGATCATCAAAACAGAATTGAAATTCTCTAGAGTGCTCACTCCCTGAAACAAAAGCATAACTATCCTGGAAGGGACTATGTTAAGCCTGTTGAGACCTGGGTGTCTCAAGGAAAGTGATGTATGACCTAGAAGAGGATGATGGTTGTTGGGGGTAGTTCAGGTACAATAGAGGCCGGGGAGTTCTTGATCCTTCAGCAACATGTAGAGCATTGTTGACTGCAGGATTTGAGAGTCTGTTCATCTGGCGGCTCTTTTGAGTCTCCATCTCTATACGGTATTCATCAGATTCCATACAGTTCAGTTACAGTGAGAGCGTTGAGATTTTTAGTTCTCTTGATTGAGACATAGTAAAAAGTCCACTCATGAATTTTTTTTAACTGTGTCTCTTTTCCCAAGAACAACTCCCATAGTCTGAAGAGAGGTGATCAAGTCCATATACCTGAAGTATTATTGGCTTAAGGTCTCACCAACAACATAAGTGAACTTCTCAAACTTCTGCTTCAGCATATCTTTCTTGTTCTCCTTTGATTCAGTAGAACCAGAGTACATCATCTTCAAAGCATCAAATAGTTCTTTAGCAGTCTCGCATGCTAAAAGCCTACCATTATAGAGTTTGGTATAGCAGTAAGCAACACGGTCATGGCTTTGCAGTCGATGTCCATCTTCTTGAAGTCTTCATCAGAGTAGTCTTCAACAGCTTTCTTAATCATGGCGCCATTACCAGCCGGGGCCGCCACCTTTGGCTTGTAAGGACCATGAGTGACAGATCTCCACATGCGGCTGTCTTGATACTTGATGAAACCTTCAATACGTTTGCACCAGGTTCTAAAATCATCAGGGGTGATGATAGGAGCCTTGGTCATGGTTCCCATCTCAGACTTAAATTTTTTTTGGTTAAGAGCCATTTGAGTGAAGTGAGTAAGTGTGAAGAAACAAGGGTGATTTGGGATGGTTAGATCTCACAATCAAGAACCTACACAGCTCTAATACCAATTGCAGGATTGGTGTTGGTCTTTCAAGATAAGTTTTATCTCACAAACTCACTAAGTCTCACTCGGTTGATGAAGCAAAATCTCTAACTAACTTGACAATAATATAATAAGTTAATGAACACAAGAATGGTTTTAAATATACTTGTATATATTACTTCTCAACTTAGTATAACAAGACTCTTACAAGCATGGTTACTTAAGTTACAATGAGAAACTATATATACTACTATCTACAGCGGTTACACTTGGAAAACTAGCTGGAATTTACCACTAGACAAATACTACATTGCTAGAAGAAAAATATCTAAGATAAAATACTATCCTAGATTAGGTAGTCATGACAGGTCCATGACTTACCTTTTGTCACCAACTAAGTATGGTAACTGTACTAACTGATAAAGGTGAACAGTGGATTAAAGTATGGTCAACTACATCGGCGTGGGAAAGCACCATGCAGTATATTAGAGTTGGCAGCTGATGTCAGACAACCCATACTTATGTCCACTGGTTCATAGTTGATTCTTCCGAAGGCAAATGGCTTCGATAGAATAAGTTCTTCCGAGGCCATTTATACTTCGGAAGAATCAACTTCTTTCGAGTCTTTTGCCAGTCTTCATGACTTCATTCTTCAGAAGACTTCGTCTTGGATCATCTAAGTGTGAATGCTTCGGAGAACTACTTGGTCTCGGAAGACTTGGTTCTACCTTCGAAAGTTCTTCATATACTTCGGAAGCAAAACTACTTAATCTCGGAAGACTTAGTTTTCCTTCGGAAGTTCTTCATACTTAAGCTTCGAAAGATCTTCAATTTGTCTCCGGAAGAGCAGATTTGTCTTTGGAAAACTTCTTCAATTGTACTTCAAAATGCTCTAAGTGTTATTTTGGTTGCACCAGCCTCATATGATCCAACAACAGTTGTGCTTTAGCAGGTAACTATTCTTGAATTATTAATCAAGTTCTTTAACGTTTCAAATGTGACTTTACTATCTTTCTTTAACCTTTAACTGGAATAATATATATAAATACATTATTTCTTTAGCTATAAGTTTATCGTTAAACTATCTTTATCACACGCTATACGGGGGTATCTATACACATATCTATCTAAGGTTTTCACGTGAGAACATCAACACCGGAACACTATGACTCGAGCGAGAACTTCTCCTTTCACGCGAGAACTCTTCAAGGCGCGACAACTTGCCAGGCAAGTTATCTCAATCGCGCGAGAACTTTTGAAAGATAACCGTTTGTCGCGAGAACTCACCCTCCGTGCGATAACTTTTCTGCTGTACGAACTTCATCCCCAAGTTATCGATTCTTTAGCCATTTCAACGCCCATAACGGTCTATACTACTATAATTTATCAAAATATTCATTAAGTTATGCATATTAGCCCCCAAAACATGGAAAACACATAAAAAGAAGGGTCTAGAACTCACCTTATGATATATTTGCACACGAACAACACTAAAACGAGAGTGTTTCGATCAGAAGCTATATAATCATACGCAATATCATTACACCCTATTCATAAATGCATAAACACAACGAATATCGTCGTATACATACCTTAGACATCACTTAGCACCGATTTCTCTCTTCTCAAGCACAACAACAGGAGTTTTCGCATGAAGTAGAGAAGATTGAGTGCATGGGTCTATTTATAGTGTCTCTCTCTCCTCGCAGCTGTTCACGCACGAGAATCTCTAGTCGCGCGAGAACTACCTTCCGCGCGAGAACTTTACTCATCGCGCGAGAACTCTATTTTGCGCGAGAACTTTACTTTTGTGTGAAAATTCTGGGTGTTACATATATAAAACTTTAAGAATTTTTTTTTACATTTTTAAGGTTGTATCTCTTCATTGTGTCATTTAGTACAGTATTTTATAACAATATTGTGCTACTTTTAAAGATAAAAGACGCTCATTTTACGATTTAATTTATATAAAAAAATTAATGTCGTATATGAAATTTTTGAACGTTTAAAGAAAACACAATAGTATTTAGAAAAACATAATAACTAACAAAAACGCACAATAAACTATACTAAAGGCACAATGATGATCAAAAATCATATGAGCTTAAAAAGGTAAAAAAATTATTATTTTTTTATATAACAATACTGTACTCGTTTTAAAAATAAAAACGCTCGTTTTTATGGTATAATTTTTATAAAAATTAAATTTCGTATATAAAAGTTATGCACGTTTAAAAAACATGAGGGAACAACAAAAATGACTATGGTTAAAATATTACTCTAACAAACTTTTTTTTTTCTATAATTTGATCTCAATTATTGATTAATGATATTGATGGTTGATATTATTTGTTATACTATATAGTTTTAAAAAACTTTTTATTTGAACCCTTCTCTAATTAATATAAAAAATAAATAATAGTTAATAAAACTTTAATATCAAGTTTAACTAACCAAAGAAAGTAACGTCAAAGAAAACGTCTACAAAACATTTTCAACACTCCGGCATTTTATGACTAGCTTTTGTTTTTTAAATCAACTAAATTTAAGGAACCTTGAACTAGTGGAACATAAAGCCTTGTCTTTTATTTTACTATAGTTATTCTGTTTATTTTTTTTATCTATTTATATCTGTATAAATTAACTATAATATATTTCTTCATTTCTATATCCATAATGAAGAAAAGATATTCATTAAGAAGAATATCAATATCTCGAAGAAAATAGAACATGGTTTATAAAAAATATATTAAACATTAAATTAATGTAGTATAAGGCATTAATTTCACTTATATTTTATACTTAATTATTGATTATTGATGTGTTGATGGGTATGTTTCAACTTTAGATGAACTCATTTATAAGACAAGCGTTTGAATGCCAACAAAGTTTGAAAAAACTGAAGTGATTACTACAACGAACTTACCTAATATTAATACTTTATTACCAATTAATTATTTCCAAACTACTATTAAAAAGTATGAACTTATAATTATGTCATCGTCCTCAAAATATTATGTGAATCAATTTCTATATATTTCAGGTAGATTATAGAAAATTGGGTTTTACGTGAGAAATACTCAAATACATGAAATTAATTGGACCTTTAATAAAATCAAATCACATGAATAAGACAAAGTAGTGACAATTTCGCAATTGTGCAAACGTTAATTATGATTGAATAGGTAGACAAGAAAGTTCCATCATATATTCTTTCGAGGCATATAAACTATATATGCTTTATTATTCTAAAAGGAATATATCATAAAATTAAACATTTTATTTTTATACATTATTGTTAAATAATTTTAAAAACATTGTTTTAAGAAAGTTAATGTGTTTTGTGTATAAATCATGCGTAATCATACCACAATTTCATATGCTTCATACTATTTTTTTTTCACTCTGTATCAAAACCGCATATGTGTGTATATATAATCCCGTGATGAATTAATCATTTATGAATCGTCACTTGTATATGATTCACTAATCATTTACATGATTATATCCAATTAGTGACCCATTAAGTTCATTTATATCTATCGACTTTGAATCAAGTTAGATAAATATTCTTCAAGTGAGATGCTAATTATCGTATTTAAACATAAAACATGAATGAGTGAGATCATAAACTCGTATATTAGTAATATTCAAACAATTTTAAAATAACTTTGGTGTAGGTAAAGAGTATAATAACTAACATATCATTTTGGGCTATTTGGATGCGTCACAAGAATTTTCAGAGAAGGTTATATTATGAAGAGATTCTTTATGGATTGTTTCGAATTATGTGTTTTTTGATGTTATTATAATTAGATGGAAAAATGTCAAATTGTTCTTACAAGACTTTTTCAACTGTAATTGCATTTAAAAAAAAAACATCAAAAATAATTCATTTACGTTACTCTTCTTCTTTATTCGCCTTTATTTCCTTTTGCATCTTCTTTTCTCTTTTTGGGTTGTAGATAGAAAGAGACTTCCACCGTTCAATGTTGCAAACGAAATGTCCATATCAACAAACTATAGAAAAATATTAACTCACAAACATGTCTATTCAACATGATCTATGATTTATGAAGTCATTTCACCTTTATATTAATTGGTATCGCGTTGTCCTTCATAAAAATGATACGGGTTCAAACATCCGTAAATTTAAGTTTAGATGAAATTAGGTGTTAATAAAAAAAATTATTGTTTGAATAATTATGGATACACGCATACATAAAAGCAAATTTTAGTAAGAAGGAAAAGCACTACACAAACATAAATATTTGTTTTAGTTTTATATATAATTATTACCTCAGTAAATTAGAATTTTATAAACTATGAACTAGTCGATTAGTAGATTGCACAACAACTGACAATGATCTAGTGACAAAGATGTATGTTTTACGTCTAATAGTTGTTGGGTTTTAATCTCACATTCTCACTTAAGACGTGGAGTAAATTTATATCAAAGTAGAATAAAATTATATTAAGATGTTAAAAATAGATTAGTACATTTCACTATTGACCAATAACAAATTAAACTAAAATGTTTACAGGCATATATGTTTCGGGTAACCGAGCCGGGTATCACCTAACATCACACTCATTTCATACCCGCAAATATTCTTCAAATAATTCCATACTCGTTCCCATACATGAATACTCGTCCCACATATTTCAAATTCGTCTGATTCACGTTCATTTGCCATCCCTACTAACTTCTAGGGTCGATTTGTTATTGTAATGAGTTTCCCTATTACAACTTTAAGTATAAGCTAATGATACATCCAACTTACGTATATTGTTGGGAGAAACTCACACACATAAATCGACAGAACCCTTAACCCCCCCCCCCCCCCCCGGGGGGGACTTACACACGTGCATGTGTCATCTTCTTATCCCTAACACTCCTTTGCTGGTTAAGATAACCATTAAGATAAAGCCAATGCTAGCCACGTATACAAGGTTGCGAATATGTTCCCGACAGACTTAAGGATAATGGTACTAGCAAAAGTTAGAATAATACGTTATTTATTCATTCGATTTCAAACTGAAAGACATCTTAAAACAATATTCGGCAAAGTTGAATGAGTCAAAAGCATTTTTTTGATAATGTGCTCTACAACTCACATGTAAAACAATTTTTTTTTTTATTTTGAAATGTTTCATTGGTTTTTTCTTCTTACTTCAACAATTGTACTAGCTTTTAACTCTTTGAGTTTGAAATATCCAGAAGGTTTCTATTGCTTTTTGTTATATTTTACAAAAGGAACAAATGAGCTATAAATAGGACAATACAAGGAGTTATACAAGAAAATGAAAATTTTGGAAATCCCTTGGATGAAGCAGCAGTCCTTAATTGATAGCATTGAGGGGCTGTCAAATCTCCACAAATTTAGAAATGATGAAGCAGATCCTTTTATTTTTATATTTTTTATTTAAATTTTCTAACACTCCCCCTCAAATTAAGTAGTGGGATCTCCAATGCTTAACTTGTCAAGGCAATTGATAAAACTTCTCCCGTTAACAGCCTTTGTTAAAATATCTGCTAATTGGTCTTCTGATCAGACGAACGGTAGTTCTATGATCCCGTCTTCTATTTTTTCTTTGATGAAGTGTCTATCAACCTCTACATGCTTTGTTCGATCATGTTGGACAGGGTTTTCTGAAATTTGTATTGCCGCTTTATTATCACACATGATCTTGATTGCTTCGGTTTGAGGAAATCCAATCTCAGTCGGGAGCTTGCGTATCCATAGTACTTCTGCTAGGCCTTTTGCAATTCCTCGGAACTCAGCTTCGGCACTACATAACGCTACCACTTTCTGTTTTTTACTTCTCCATGTAACCAAGTTTCCACCTACCAAAGTAAAGTATCCTGACGTCGATCTTCAATTCCCTTGATCTCCTGCCCAATCTGCATCAGTGTATGCCTAGATCTTAACATGATTGTTTGGTTGAAATAAAACTCCATGGCCTGGAGTTCCTTTAAGATATCTGAGAATTCTCCATACTGCTTCCATATGTGCGACTTGAGGTTGATGCATAAACTGGCTAACCACCCCAACTGTGTAGGCAATGTCTGGGCAAGTATGTGAGAGATATATCAATTTGCCTACTAGGCATTGATATCTTTCTTTATCTGTCAATTCTCCTTGTTCTTCCATACAGAGTTTATGGTTGACCACCATTGGGGTATCAGCAGGATTGCAATCAACCATTCCTATCTTGGCAAGAAGATCAAGAATATATTTTTTTGGCATATAAAGATCCCTTGTTTTGATCTTAGAACTTCAATTCCTAGAAAGTACTTGAGTCTTCCCAAGTCTTTCATCTCGAATTCCATGAACAAGCTTGTCTTCAACCTAGACAACCTTTTTCTTTCTTCTTCATCATTACCTGTAATAATCATGTCATCAACATATATAATTAAACAAGTCATAAGTTTACCTCTTCGTTTAAGGAATAGTGTGTGATCAGCATTACTTTGTTGAAAGCCATATTTTCGCATTGCTAAAGTAAACCTTCCAAACCAGGCTCGAGGAGACTGTTTGAGTCCGTAGAGGGCCTTCTTTAATCTACACACTTCCTTTGTGTTAAAGTTTTCTGTAAATCCTGGTGGAGCTTCCATATAGACCTCTTCTTTTATTTCTCTATGTAGAAAGGCATCTTTGACATCAAATTAATGTAGAGGCCATTCTTTATTGGCGGCAATTGAGAAGAGAATGCGGATTGTGTCAAACTTCGCTACTGGAGAGAAAGTCTCTGAGTAGTCAATCCCATATGTTTGAGTGTAACCTTTAGCTACTAATCGTGCCTTATATCTTTCAATGTTTCCATCTGGCTTGTATTTGATTGTATAGACCCAACGGCATCCCACTGGTTTCTTTCCTGAGGGAAGGACACTCCTTTCCCATGTGTCATTTTTCATTAAAGCTTCCATCTCTATTTCCATTGCATGTTTCCATTCTTTTGATTTTAATGCTTGTTCAATGGAGTTTGGAATTTGTTCGCCATATAAAGCAGAGGTAAAAGCCTTAGCATCTTCAGATAAGTTCCCTTTGGCAATCCCTGCCATTGGATACCTAGAAGTTCTAGACTGCTTTTTCGGAGAGTATTGTTTTGGTGGAACACCTCTATTTGCTCTTGGTGGTAGAACATATCTTTCCGGAGTTTCTCATTGTATTGGCTCGGCTTGTTGTTCCTGCATTTGTTTGTCTTGTTGTTCCTGCATTTGTTTGTCTTGTTGTTCCTGCATGGTTTCGTCTATTCCTATGTCAAGACTGTCAGTTTGATTCTCATAAGACTCAGTATTTTGTATGTTCTCGTGTGTTTGAGAATTACTTACCTCTGGCATCTGAGCGGGAGGATCTTGGTCCATGACACTGATCGTAGGTCCGCCGGAGGATTGACAAGAAGTACGTGACTCATCTTGGGTACTGTGATTGACTTCTTCCACGGAAGGTACCCATTTAACCAACTCAGGGTGTCATTATTATATTCACTCTCCCCCTGACCACTGTGTTGGGAGGTATAAAAGAATTTAGTTTCTAAAAATCACAATTCATGGTGGTGTATATATGATGATTCTTTGGGTTATAACATCGGTATCCCTTCTGGTTTACACCATAGCCCATAAAAATGCATTTCTCAGCACATGGGTCGAGTTTGGTTCGATCAGTTTTAGGTATGTGGACAAAGACGGAACACCCAAATATTCGTGGTTGTAGGGTGAGAGCTGGTTGGAGGTTAGTGAATTCGGATAGGGTATGGTAGGAGTCTTTAAATCAAGGGCTTTAGTTGGAAGGCGATTGATAAGATAGGTGGCAGTAGCGAGGGCTTCGGGCCAGAAAGACTTAGGAACTCGAGATTCAATTATAAGAGCTCGAGTAATTTCTAAGAGAATACGGTTTTTCCGTTCACCGACACCGTTTTGCTCAGGAGTATATGAGCACGATGTTTGGTGAATGATCCCTTTCTCTTGACAAAATTGTTTCATTTGATTATTTATATATTCCCCCCATTATCAGATCGAAGATTTTGGATGTTACTTTTAAATTGGTTTTGTTTCATGGCATAAAACGTTTTAAATTTATCAAAAACCTCAGATTTGTGATTTAAAAAATAAACCCAAGTCATACGAGAACAATCATCGACAAAAAGTACAAAAAAAATGATAGTTTTGTCCTCCAGTAATCTCTGTCGGCCCCCAAACATCCGAATGTATAAGAGAAAAAGGTAAATTGACCCGTGTGTTAGTTGGTTTATAAGTATATCTATGACTTTTAGCGAAAACACATGTTTCACAATGTAATGATTTATTGGAAGGAAATAATTTAGGAAATAAAAGGTTTAAATAACCAATAGATGGGTGTCCCGATCATCGATGCCATAACCAAGCTTCTCTATTTGTTGTCCCATGAGCCAACATCGCAGTACCTTGCTGAGTCACTTCTTCCACATAGTACAATCTTTGACGTTCAGTGCCACGCCCAATAATCGCTCCCGTCCTGATGTCCTGTAAGATACAAAAAGTAGGGTGCATTAATACCATGCAATTTAATTCTTTTGTCACATGACTTATACATAATAGTTTATGTGATAATGTTGGAACATAAAGACAGTTTGAAAGTTTTAAAGTTGGTGATATTTTGATAGTTCCTTCACCCTTTACAGGAACTACCTCTCCATTAGCGGTTTTAATATGGTTAATTTTAGGTTTAGAGCATGAAACCATGTCCGATAATTCAAAAGTCATCGTATCCGTAGCACTACAATCAAATATCCATGAATTATTTAATTTTTCACAAGTTTTAGCCATATTAACTTGGCTAACAAAATCTTTATCAGAATAATCATTATTTTTATTTTCCTGAAAAATATTTTTAGGAACTCTTTTAAAATTAGAATTTTTGAAAACTTTCATTTTTATTATTGGTCTTATTAGATTCTAGAGGGGTGGTTTGTAACAATTCTAGAACTTTAGGATCAAAGTATATAGGGTTTAAAAGAGAAGGCTTGAGAATAGTTTCTCAAACCCTGTACCTCCATCGTTCTTGTCATAATTGTGACCTAGAAATCCTTCACCGCCTCCTGCAGATGCAATACCACCGAACCCGCCACTGCTGCTACTTTTGTTCTGCTCGCCGCTGCTCTTGGTAGCTTCCACGTTGTCGACAGCGGCGGTAGTTTTGCCTTCTTCTTTATGACCCTTTTTGTGGCCATCGTTCCACCAATCGGGCTATCCGACGAGCTTGAAACATTGGTCTTTGGTATGTTTCGACATCCCGCAATGGCTGCATTTCAGTTTATTTTTGTCAATCCGGGATGATGATCCACCAAAGGAGCCTTTTTGACCGGTTCTCCCCTTCGACAGAAACCCTAGGCTCTCTGATTCGAGAGACCCGTTGGCGACCAGACCCGCCGCCACACCGTTCGGAGAAGAGAGACTCGTGGTTGTTCCCAAAATTCCTTTAATAGCATCATATTGTCTGTCAAGGGCATTTAAGAACTGGAATAGCTTTTGTTCTGACCGGATTTTGTTATAACCTTCAATATCAACAGCACATGTCATGGGGTTTGGGTCTCTCCTCTCGATTTCGCCCCAAACTCCTTGCATAACAATCCAGAAATCTTCAAGTGGAGAGCCATTCTGCTTAATCCCATTAGCTTTGACATGTAGATCAAAGGTTTGAAGTTTATCTTTCCCGCTACTGTAAGTTACCACCAGAGCATCCCATAACGTTTTGGCTGTGGGGAACTCGGTTAAGTTACTTGCAAGAGCGGGTTCGATATTTTGTATTAACCATGAGAACACGACTAAGTCGTTTTGTTACCACTGATCATAGTTGTCATCGGTTGGTTTTGATGGAGGAGGCTTTCCTGTTAAATGAGTTAGCAGGTGTTTGGATTTACCCCCAATGGCAACCCGAATCATTCGAGCCCGCAGGGCGTAGTTTTGGCTATTCAGCTTGAGGCTGATTTTCAAGCTGTCTGAGAGGTTTTGTTTTTGGGTTTGATTTTGGGTGTTGAGGCTATTTTTCAATAGTTTGGTAATTTGAAGAGCGAGGTCATCCCCGCTGTTGGTTTCTTCGGACATGGTGTGGCTGAAAGATCGAGAGGCTTAAGGTAGATGATGAGCAGGTTTTTGAGCAGGTCGATCCAAAGATCAAACACACTGCTCTGATACCATCTTTGAGTTTGAAATTACAGTCACTCTTAGGCGTGAGTAATTGGAGCGTGGGACGTATCCGTTAGTATGCTCTCGGTGTTACCTTGTTTCTTGTTGCAAAATGGCTAAACTCCATGCCTCGACACACAATCTTAATTATATCATGATGAACTAATTTAAGCTCATTTTGTAAAACATAAAAAAAGATTTGCTTCGTTCATATTAAATAATCATAGAAAAGAATGCTTAAGGTAATAGTTAAAAAAATACTCTTATATATATTTTATCATTATTTATATTTGTTCAGCAAGTAATAAAACCGAAAACATTGCGGAAATGTGTTAATGTAATAACTTTGTGAAAAAATTCACGTCGAAATGTCAATAATTATAACACGTCGCAACATCAAATCCAGAATTTTATAAAACATTATATTCCAAATGGTGAAAGAGAAAAAGCTATAACAAAATCAAACCTAAAATATGCTATGACGACTTTTATTTTTGTACTTCGATCGCTTATATTTTATTACACACAATTCAGTTTGAATAAAATTTACACTGAATTGTGTATAAAAATAAACATATCATGTTTCAAAAGTTTTAAGAAAGAAACGAAAAATACAAGAGTTACATGTGAACCACCTGTCATAACTTAATTGATTGATTCTAGAAAAAGAAAAAATAAAAAGTCTTCATAACTAATGAGGGATTATATTAAAGACGATGAATTTATGGTGACATCAACATCATTTTTAATATATATAATATAAAATTACATTGCTTAATTATCTAGAGTGTGACCTTTATTTGATAAACAAACAAAAGTATTTATCCACTTTTAATTTCAGAGTAAATTATTATTTTGGTTCTTAAGGTTCGATGAAAATTACTGTTTTGATGTAATATTTTATATGTTACACTTATAGTTTAATAATAATAAAAAAGCCTAATAAAAACCCACCCCACCCTACTCCCCCCCCCCCCCCTCTTTCTCGATTCAAACATCACCTCCACCTTCGATCCACCCTTCCAACCCGAAAAACTCACCAGCGACCACCAAACACCACCACATCTTCACCATCGGTGACCATATATGATACACCTCGAAACCATCATTTCTTCACTATCGTAACGGAACCATCTTCGCCCACTCTACTCGCCAAAAAACATATCCCCTTCCCCTACTCTATTCGCTGGAAAAACAAATCAACAACCACACCATCACATCTTCATCGTCAGAAAGTAAATCCCTTCCCCTCCTTTCATGGGTCATCATAGATAACCACCGCCATCTCAAACCCCTTCACCTAGTTCAAGACCCCCAAACCTAAATCGATCCAAATTCAAAGCCCACAAATCAAGTTTCAGATCTATCCACCACCATAATCCAAATCTAGATTCAAAACCCCCAAACAAAAAAACAAAGCAAAAGGTCCAAACCCTAAACCCATATGGGTTGTCATATATATATATATATATATAGAGAGAGAGAGAGAGAGAGAGAGAGAGAGTAGATGGATCAAAGTTCAAGCAGGCGTTTGTTTAGGCTTTGGGTACCACCATGGATAGGTTTCATGGTGGTTATGGTTGCACCTTCTGAGATTACACAATGGTTGTGTTATCTACCGAAGCAGTGGTGATGATGAATGGTTGTGGGCGGATGCGATGGTGGTGTTGCCGTCGTGAAGGTGGTGGGCGGATCTAGTGGTGGCGTTAGAGAGAGAGAGGGGGGGGGGGGGGGGGGGAGGTTAGGATTTGGGGAGGGTTTTTAAAAAATGTATTAAAAAGGTTGTGAAAATGACCAAATTGCAATTGGATGAAATAACAGTGGTCAAACGGTGTTAATGGCTTAAATGAAATTGAAACCGATGCCTAAACTATTCGATTGTTAATGTAATAAATAAATGATTAGACTAAAACAATAATTTTTGTCAAACCACAAGGACTAAAATATACTTACTCTTTAATTTTAAGACCAACTAGTGATGGATCCAATAACTTTTAAATCATATCGTTATGTTTTCATATTCAGATGTATATCAACTCAAATTACAGATCTATTGAAAAAACCAGTTGAGTTAGGTCATGTAAATTAAGTCAATAAAGTATGTGGTTACTAAAAATTATTGTTGTTGATGTCACTTAATTATACAGAACTCTTTATGCCTAATGCCAACATGTCGCCAATCAAAGAGTCACTTGGTTAATTTTTAACCTCTTTGATTTCATATACTTAGCAATTTCCAACAAACCAAGATAGTTTTCATGATATACTTATTTGTGTAAAACTCATCTTGAAAAACACAGATGCTAAAGAAACATCATATATTTACTTCCAGGTAAAGCGATGAATGTCTGAAGTTCTGGCCTCAGCCTGTGTATAATGATACATTTCATACTAGCATCCCTAATTTGTGATTGTTGATCTAAAGTGGTTATTTCTCTAAAAGTATTTAACTTTGTGAAAATATAATCGGATCTACAAGTCCTTTTGTGAAACAGATAGTAGTTCGTTTTCAAGAAATTGAATACGAGTATCATTTTTCTTGGAGAGTAACTTTTCCAAGACGTCCCATACTTGTTTTGTTGTTTCCACATCTTTGATCCAACATATCTTCTTCAACGATTGCTTTCAATATAAATACAGTTTTTCCCAATTTTATACGCCAATTCTCGATTGCTCCACCGCACTCATTGGCCCTATGGCCTTGCTTTCCACAGTTATAACAAGTTCCAGTGAACTTTTTCTTCCCGATTCCCCCCTTAGGACCAAGGTTGGAGCCTTTCCCATGATTCTTTCTTCCACCCTTCCCACTATTCTTGTTTCCTTTTGAAGATTGGCTATGTTCAACAACATTGGCCTTTGCTGTTGCAGGACCATCAATCCTTTTCAAAGCAACTTTGTTATCTTCTTCAATACGAAGACGAACAAAAAGATCTTCAATTGTCATTTCTTTCCGTTTATGCTTGAGATAGTCCTTGAAATCAATCCAGCTTCGTGGTAGCTTTTCAATTATAGCAGCAACTTGGAGTGTCTCGCTTAGTGTCATTCCTTCCGCATGGATATCATGAAAAATAACTTGTAATTTTTGGACTTGGCTCATGACAGTTTTAGAGTCTATCATTTTAAAGTCCAAGAACTTAGCCACCACGAATTTCTTAGTACCTGCATCTTCCATATTGTATTTGCGATCCAAAGACTCCCATGATTCTTTGGCAGTCTTGGCTTTGCAATACACATTGTAAAGTGCGTCAACCATACCGTTCAAAACGTAATTCCGGCACAAGAAATACGAAATGATTCCAAGCATGAACCGCACTCAATGATCGAGCATCCATTTCCCCTTCAACATGAGGAGCGGTTTCAGTCAAGAACCTTGTTAGGTTCAACGTGGTCAGATAAAAGAACATCTTTTGCTGCCACTGTTTGAAATTCACACCGGTGAATTTTTCCGGTTTCTCAGCATGCGATGTGGCCACATTAGGTAGTGGTGCAAGAAAACTAGTTGTGACAGCGACAACAGAAGTCATGATCGCAGAAACAGCAGTGCTCAATGGTTGGGTGGATTCCATTCTGAAACGTAAAAGATATGAAAACAATTAGTAAAAAAAACTTTGTTTAAGTTTGTTAGAAACCTGTACTGTTATGAAGCCCAAAGCACATCGACGATTTAAAAAAGAAAAACACGAAAAGCAATAAGCAGTGATGGGTGAACCGGGCTTGTGTTTGACACAATTCCCTTATAAAGATTTGCGGTCTGTTCCCAGGGTACGCTAGTTCAAAGCAGCAAACGCGTACTGCTGGAGTTGAGCACTTGCCTGAAACGTAAACGGAGCTGTTGCAGCAGAGAAAGGAGATCGAGAGAGAAAGAAGTTTTCGGTGTGTTTTCTTTCCTGCATTTGAACTGGTTTTTATATAGACATAAATCCATGACTGATTTATAACCATTATTGAATCATAATTATGATCATTAGTGCATAATAACAATGGTCATTAGTGCATACAAAACTGAAAATAATAATGACAATAATGATCATTCGAAACGAGCATCAGTTACAAGTTTCAAAAACGAGTTCAAAAACTGCCTCGCGCGGGCCCGGGTTTTTGGAGCCGCATTCGTGTCCGCGAGACGTGCGGGCATGCACAAGTTCAATGAAAATCCAACCGAAAACCTGTTTTTTGCACCCCCCCCTCCCGCGTGGGTAGGACTTGTGTCATAAAGATAAACTAGAGTGGTAAGGTAATTTCTTATTAACCAAACCTAACTTTGTTCCTACACCAATGTGGGACAAAGTGTTCATCATAATTTTAGACATTTATTCACACATCCAATAATTTCAACATATGTTTCATGCAAGTCATTAGCATGCACTTTCCTAAATCAATAAATATTTTTTTTTAAATTTTCATAAAAGGGTCACAATTAATCTTATTGAGTTAACTAGGGAAAAAAGAAAATATATAAAATGTGTAAGGCTCTACTCTTAACTAAGCAAAAGCCTTACAACTTCTAGAACTATTATGTTATTTGATGAAAATAATAAAATATAACTTGAATTACTTATTTGAAAAATAAATAAGGAAACTAATCCTTTTAGGTCCAGGAGATCCTCCACTGTTATGTGTCATGACTTTCACAAGATATGCAAACCATATAAACCACACACAAATGACATGATACCTAAGTTGATTCTTACATCCCCACTTTATAGTACATGTTCTGAGCACTAAGAAACCTTCATGAGAACAGATAATTAAAAAGAGAATAAAGTCAATGTTGTATCAAAACTCTTATGTTAGGAAATACCAAAGTAGTGATGTTATAAAACTTACAAATTACAACAAATTTCCTACTAAATAGGTGATCCTACGTAGAGTTACTACTCATTATAAGTTGCTACCAAAGATTAAAAATGTTATCTCTAGATATTTAATACCGAATATAACGATCTTATTTATATTATTATAATTGATCATTGTTATACAATTAAAATCATCTTTTTCTAAAATATAAGGATAACTAACTATAGGTACATAACTTAGGAAAACTATAAAAAGACATAATGTCAACCATTATAATCCACTATAGTTTTAGAGTTAATTAGAAATTGTGTCCTTTATTAATACATGAAATTAAATCAAATGTTTTTTAGTTTCAATATTTACACCATATGTCATTTTTATATAAAAATTGCACATATATTGTTCTTTACACTAACCTTCATCCAAATTCAGAGTTAAGTCAAACATGTGAGGGACATTTATATAATTTGACAACTTGTAATTAATAAAGCATGGAGTAGTTAAGACTTTAATAAATCATGCCTTTTTTAAAAAAACGAGCAGTAGGGAACAAACCCTAAAGCCCAAACTGAAAGCGTAGAATAAAGCACAGAAGTCCATATCACTACATAGGAAGCTAAAAGCGAGGACGACGCTCCAACGTCAGGACGGATTCTACAGTTAGAGTGACAAAAACAACTGCAATTATCAATGTTAACTTGTGTTATCACTGAATTCAACGTCTTCCTCGTCCGTCGGATTCAATTGAACTAAAGCACAACTCGACATTACTAAATCCGTCGTCTTCCTCTTCCCCCATCGGATTAAATCTAATTGAAGCACAATTTGATATCACTGTCATTTAAATTTTATGGACTACATACGTAAATTAGTGCAACGTAAACAATTACCTAGGTTTGTAGTTGGTAATGTAGTTGTTTTATTTGCATTGGGTTCGTCTAATATAATTGTTGTCCCATATAAAAGAAAAAATGGTTCAAATGATGATTGGTGTACTAAAGATGGTTTTTCATATCCGAAAATTCGGATATTAATTTTGAAAAATTTGGATAGTCGAATATCCGATTATCCGAAAACTTAATAATACTTTTCAAAAAGTGTTAAATATTTTTTTTTTAAATTTTAGTTTTGGACTTGTTAGTGTATATTAGAATTTTTTTAATGTGTTTTGTTTTTATATTATTTTTATAATAACATATATCTAATTATTGCAAAACTAAAAGAAGTTCGGATATCCGAATGCTATCCATGTCCAAAATTTTGGATATTCAAATTTCAAATAGGAATACGAATAGTGATATCTACTATCTGAAAATTTCAGAGATCCGACTTTAAACACCCTAACATGAAGGCGACGGGAATGAAGCAACGTAAAAATATTTTTGACGCATTATAGGCATGTAAAATACATAATTGCCCTCGTGTGAATGGCACATGATTGCCTTAACTATGAATTTGAATGAAAGTTAGTATAAAGGACGATAGTCGATAGATATGAAGATCGTTTTAAAAAATGACATTTCATGTAATTATTTAAACTAAAGGACATAACATGTAATTATATATATATTAATGAATGACACAATTTGTAATTTACTCATAGTTTTATGATTACAAATTCCTTGTTCTTGATCGTTCTTGATCATCATTATTTTTTTAATTGTGTTCTTATTCCCACTTATTAAACTCTTAACGTGATTAATTTATAGATCAAATACAATCGATCTAGCATGTGATATCAGAGCTTTGTTCTTGAATTAATCGATCAACTTATTGATCTTCGATTCAAAACCTTCTCTTTATTCTTGGTTTATTATCATGAAAATTACAAGCAATTCTTAACAAATCAGCAAAGATGGATAAGTTTGATAATGAATTGACCAACAACTCATCAAGATAGGTGTGTACACAGTTCTAAATGTGGATTGCCGGGGTGATACACTTTCATATGTAAAAATCCAGGATTTCTCTCTAACTCAGAACATGATCGAATTCACTTTATCAAACATGGAATGAATGATGAAGAGTATGACAATATAATCACATAAGTAAATCGACCACGTAAATGGAATTTTTTGTCTTTGGTTACAAAAGTTATTTCCCCTAAGCCCAAGTTTTCGCCCACTAAAGTTCTCACTTGAAATTCATTGTTCTCGCATGGATGTAATCTTTCAATTTCCCGAGCCTCAAGTCTTGATCAGCATAATCTCCCCAAGCTCGGCGAATTGACTACTCTTAAAAATCAACGTCTCACACTTATAATAACGTCCATAAGCGTACATCTTCCTATACAAAGCTTTATAGATCATCTAACCAAATTGAGCTGCTATAAAGTGAAGAGACTCATCAGCTTTGATTGGTCACTTTTAAAATCTAAGCAAATCTTTTTTACCAAACTTGAGCAAGCCAATGGGATCTATAATCCAATACTATTTGTCAACACAAAAATTATTGCAAGTCCAGTATCCTTTTCACATATCCATCTCATCAACTTGACTAGACTGTTTACTAGCATAGGAGAATGATTTTTCTTGAATTCTTTAGATGCTTATAATCTCTTTTCATCATTGGAGCGTTGGTGTTGGTATATATTCTGTTCTCATGTTTCACTAGCTTGGACTTAGTAGTCTTGAAGTTCTTGAAGTTAAACTTGCTTTCTTTCCAGATCCAATCCTCATCCAACTTGCTTTGATGTAGTTGCTTGGATTTAGGAATGGAACTCCATTGCATATAATTCAGATGCATGCAACAAATGAAATTCATGCTCATCTTTGAAGTATTTAATTGCGCTAGATCTTCTCTTGATGAAGTACATCTTATTTTCACTATCATAAATCCAACTCTTAATTGGTTCAGAATTATCATATCTAGTAGTTGGGTTCAAATATCTTAGAAAATGATTTTTCATCGATGGTGGTGGAACCTTAAACTTATATTGACCAATAGTTCTCAAAGCAGGCTTACTAAACAAGTCATTAGGATTAGCTTCATTAATTGAAATATTTGGTTGCTTAGAATGCATATCTCTTAATGATAATGGAATTTCGCCTTCTTCTAAACCAATATATTCATATAAACTTTTCAAGCTGTTTCCAAAGATGTTTGTGTAATCCATTTCTTGGGTTATGTAATCAAAATCTCCAAACTCCTCATCCTAAACCTCTTAAGCGGTTTGTTGCTGAAAAGTATAATACTGTTTCTCATATTATGCTTCCAATTCAATCAAGTGGATCATAAACATCTGGTTCATCAGGATTTGGCCTAATGGCTTTGTAAATACCTAATTCACCGTAGGATCCAACAATGTTGCCCAGATCTCCTCCCTAATCATCATCATCATCACCACCACCATGACCGTATTCTTCTTGGATTTCTTGTCATTATTATCTTTAACTTCATCATCAGTATCTACAAAATGAAATTTATCAAAATAATCATCCTTTTCTTTTTCTAGTTTCAAACATCTCCTCTGACAAGCAAACAACACAAATATCTAACTATTGGTTCTACCATCTTAACTTTTGCTTCAGCTGTTTATTTAGTCTTAGTAGAAACAATTGTATCCTTATGATTCACCTACCCCATAGTCTGTTGTGCACTCGATTCACCAATAACTTTATCTTTATATGGCTCAGCATGTTTTGTTTGATCAGCTAGATAAAGAAGCCCTTATTTGATTTTCCAAGCTTTGGATATAATCAAACATGAACTACATCTGATTCTATAGAGCTTTGATCCTCACATCCTTTACTTGACTATCAAGCTACACTACTTCGATTTGCTTTGTCTTCTCGAACAAATCCTTCCCAAGATTAGTAACCCTGTGTTAAAGTGCAGATAGAATATCAATAGGATTATCTATTGATGTACTCTCACACCTTGATTGGTCAAGTGAAGTATTGAGAAAGTCATCAGGATTGAAGATTTGACCTTCTGTGGTGTCTATAGGAGGTGTAAAAAACTTAGAAGGGAGTTTCAGTGACTATTGTTATTATAGCTTCTATAATAGTCAATAGAATATTAGGGACTTGGGCAAAACAAGAAGTAAGATGTACATCTGCTATAGGAGTCTCTTGACTAATAGTCTCTGTAATTACAAATTTCCCTGGCTTCCTAATAAGACTTCCCCTTCATTAACCTATTCCTCATCCACTATCTACTCTCTTTCTAGCCATGCTTTTTCCTTCTTTTGGTGTTAGGAGAATCTTTAGGAACATAATCAAAATCAATTCTAATGCAGCATATTTTCGAGACACAGTTGGAGGGGGATCCTCTAGTCTTTGCTGCAAGATGTAAGGGACACTCCTAATCTCTTCACTATCTGTCTTTGATTTTGAACTAGACTCAAACATTTCATCTATCTTCACATCTATAGTATTATTGTTTTCTTTCAATGAACTTCTCAAAGTCTTAGCGGGAGTATGAGAAGAAGATTGACCAACCAGTTCAAACATCTATGGTTGTGTTGGGTTTCTTGATGTTGTTACCGTTGTGCTTGTTGTTGTGGTTGTACTTGTGCTTGTTGTTAAGCTTGAATCTTAAAAAATCTACCGATCTTGGAAACACAATTACCAAACCAAGCATTCCCTCTTGCACCCATCATATATGTGAAAACTTCAAAGGAAAGCATTTTTGAGTCTATAGTTGATCTTTTTTCTGTTTTGTTAGAGTTATAAATTTGGCACCGAATGAGTAAATTGATGCAAAATCCATTACTTTCTTTGTAATTGTTTTTTTTCGCAGATGTTTATTAAGTATTTCGTCTAAGAAAAAGTTACAATATCATTTATGTTATGTAAATTTAACGAATATATTATGGTCTAAGCCCATCATCAAATATTCTTAGTTGGTATGATTGCAATAGGATTCAAAAAAGAGATTAATAATTTAAAAAATGAAATTAATAAACAAAAATACACAATAATAACTCAACTTATAAAAGTATAAGGTTTTGAAGGATGAGATTACAATATATCTTATCCTTATTTTATGGGATACAAAGGCTGCTCCCAATATCGCTTGTAGCTAAAAACCCACTTTCTTACTACAATTTAACATAAAATATGATTGTTAGTAAAAGAGAGAATGAATCCCTAATAACCCAGAAAGTAAAAGGAATAACATTTAAGAAGAAAGTTAGCCTTAAGTGTAAGATAAACCATGACACTAAGACCTAGCTAAGACAAATCAAGATGAATGTTTAACAATTTCTAAAAGTCCCTAACCTTTTTCAGACATCTTCAGAATATCCTATTACCGATCATGTTTTTGGAGAGGTTTAAGTCTAACAAATCATGTATGCCTCTTGTCACGACCCGCCTAAAATCAAGTAAAAAATCTTAGATTCCGGAAGTTTCCAGACACGTTTAGACACATCTAGGGCTGCCCGGAAGTCTTTGGAACAACCAACACGTATCCGGACCAAGCTAGCAATCGCGGAGCACTCTAGATCAGCCTGAAGGTCCGTAGAAGGTTCTAGATACATGTCATAAAAAGGCTGCCAAAGAAGGTTCTAGAACAGCCTTGAAAAGGCTTGATATTTTCATAAGAAATATCTAGATATTACCTTGTAAATATCTAAGATATTTTCTAGTTAGATTAATCTAGATAGAAAGAATCTAGATCATGGATTTCTAGTGTAAATAGGTGATGAAGTCCATATTTCTAATCACCTAAGAACCCATACCAGTTTTGTGTAAAGCTCTTGTAAAGCACTCTTGTAAAAACCTTGTAAGCAATACAAATTCATTTATATTACGAGCTTGTAAACGTTTTCACAGCGTAACATGAATTGTTAATTAGTTTGGGCCACAAAGGCTAAACTTAGAAGGATTCTAAGTACCGCATGGGAGTTAGGAAATCACTCGTGACACTCTGCTCCTCCTCCCCTTCAAGTGCGGTTTTCCATGCTTCCTATAGGTGTCGCCATGAGTTTTCCACATGTTGAAACTATCTTAATCTATCATTACTTATCTTACTAGAAACAGATTTTTCTATGTTAGTGCAACTGAGCCCTGACTTGAGATGAGTTTAAGAAGGAGGTGTCACCACTAATTTATCCCAAAAACTTCTTTGATACCCCGTCCAATCTAGTGTTCCCATAAATCCACCAGAGAATCGTTATATCTGCCACTTCCAACTTTCACTCTTAAGTCTTCTTGATAGTCTAATAATTGGTCTTGTATGACATAGTTGAGCAAACTACAACCCTATATAAATTTTCTTTTACTTTGGTTGGGAACCTTTTGTCACACAAAAAACTTGTGGTTACTCTCAACATGTACTAACGTACATGAAAGCAATGAGCTACATTGCTGTCAATGTCCTTAACACTAGACGGCCAACTTAAAAAAGTCAAATTTGGTTGTTTATGGGATAACTTAGCCATCAATAGTTATTTAGATGTCCTTTTCATTATCATCACTAAAGTTACATAAATGGTACTTGATTTTAGACCCACTTATGTGTAAGGCTTTACGCTCTAGCCTGTTTGCTACTCTTCTAGCCTTCCATCCCGGTTCTGCTTATTCTCTTCCACCAACACATTATCATCTACAAAAAACATGCACCATGGAATGACATTTTAAATCAACTTTGATAACTCGTCTAAGACTGCTACGAAAAGAAACAAAATCAAAGCCGACTCTCAATAGAGGTCCACCTTTACACGAAAGGATCCCTCACTAGCGCTCGAGCACATGTCGTAGCACTACCATACATAATTTTAAGATTAATGAACACCATATACAAATCTCGCTTCCTTTCCATACACTTTTCCAACAGCCTCCTCATAATTTATATCGCATCCTTAGTAGACCACCTTGACATAAATCCAAATTGGTTCAATGTAACATGAGTTTCTTGTGTAATTCTAGCCTTGATAACTCTTTGCTAAAGTAACATTGTATAAATTAGTGGCTTAATCCACCAATAGTTACACCATATTGGGTGTCCCATTTGTTGTAAAGAGGGACCAAGACACTACTCCTCCATGGATTTAAGATCATACTGATTTAAAAAAATATATATATTGAGCAACTTTGTTAGCCACTGAACTCTTTCTCCACCACACACTTCACACCTTGACGAGAATGTTGTCACGTTAACTAGTAGACCCTTCCCATCTTTCTAAGAGCCATCCTCACTTCTTTGTATAGAGGAAGAAGGAATACCAAAGAACGGGCCGTTGTTTAACCTTTATCATCATTCTTCCAAAATGTGTATAAGTAGAATTAATCAATAACTAAAATTTTAGTTGTAAAGATTCTCCCTCTTAAATATTGGAGTCACCTTAATGTTTGTTCTTGATGGTTTTTGTCTTTTTATATTGGAATCCTTTAACTTTTTTGTTAATTAATCATTAATGTTTTCAGAATTATGAGTTTGGGGTTTGATTCTCGAACTTGGAATTATATTTGGATTACTCTTTTTTTTTTTTTTTTTTTTTTTTTTTTTGAATTTGAGCGTGGGTTTAATTTCGTTGAGGGAGTAGACCATGGTTGTGTTATCTAAGTTAATGAATCTTGGTTTATTTTAATAGAGAATATGGACAAATTGGTCTAACAGGATCAAATTCACCAGTTTCTAAAATTATAGAGCCAAAAGATAATAATGTTATATTGAAATAAAAGGTCTCATAGAAAAGTTAAAAGTTGAACCATTAGACCAACCAGGAACCGATGAAAAACTTTTTACAGTCGAATAGTTAATTATATATTTTATTAAGACGTGAAGCAACTAAAAGTTGTTCCTCTTCATAAATCGCGTTCATTCTCTTATTATCATTCGCTCCATCCGGTGGTTTAAAAAATATTCATTGGCTTCGTAAATTGTTTATTTATAGGGTAGAGCTATAGTAAAACTAGTATTTATCTAAAAAACATAAAAAGCTTAGACATATGTTTTTATATTGTTCTAAAAATGATATATAACATTTTGGTCATTGTGTTAATGTTATATCATTATGTCAAATATTAGTTTTTGTGTCATATATTTTTCTTTTATCATTTATTATATGTATTCATCATTGTGTTTTACGTTTTAAGTTATTTAATGTTATTTTTGTCATTGTTTTTTATATATTATATAAACTTGTTATTAACTTTTATATAACGGTATTGTACTTGTTTTAAAAATAAAAAAACACTTGTTTTTATGGTGTAACTAAAAAAAATAATGCCGCTTCTAAAATTTATGAACATTCAAAAAAAGTAGAGGAACTTAGAAAAAGTCAATAAAAGTCACTATTACTAAAATATTTAAGAAATTTTTTTCTTACAATTTGATTTTAATCATTGAATAAAAAAATTGATGGTTAAAATTCTTTTTACATCCTTTTAGATTTAATATCTTTTCTATTTGAATCATTTCCTATTTATTATTATCATTTGTACACACCGATAGTCATTAGAGAAGACATAATATTTTAAATAACAAAAATTTTTGTAAAGTGATTTATGTAGCATTAATGTATTCATACATACTCAGGACATTATATATTATCTTTATATTCTTCTCATATAAACATCACAATAATCTATCAAGAGAAGGATAGAAGTTAAATATGATAACATATATAAAAGACTGATCACAAATGTAAGTAAGAAAAAGGCATAAAATGTAAGAAAAAGACAGAGAAGAATCGCTTGCATGTGAAAAGTATTCCATTATATGAATGAGGAAGCCACCTACCATTATCTTTTTCTAGTAGAGTTATAATGTGGGATATTTATATAATCTAATGGAATAATAATTTTTAACTTTAGAATAATAAAGTTATTACTCTATTATTAATAAACATGGGAAATGAATAGTAATTTTTTAGGTTTTTTTCAAAGTAACACAATACTTTTCTTCTTTTTTTTATTTGATTCCTTTTTAGTTTTGATTTTTTGAATTTAGCCATATTTGTTTTAAGCATTTTCACATTTAACTTTCACTTTTGGTTTTTTGACTTTGTCCACTAAAGTTTATAGTTTGGCCATGTTGAAGTTTTAATTTCCCGTGTTTTGTCACTAAAGTTAAGTAGTTTTACAGTTTGCCCACCGATTTGTTTTGTTTATCTTTTTTTTACTATTACAACCAAAGTTTATAATCTTAGAGTTTGACCATTGATTATTTTTTTATGACTTTAGCCATTATATTTTTTGATCTTAGAGTTTGAACCCTACTCTACTCTTAATGAGATTATTTTTTGTTGAGTTTACCCACTGAAGTTTAGTATTTTTATAGTTTCATCATCAAACATTGATTTTATAGTTTCCGTCAAGCCGGATAGTAAACGACCAAAGTAACGCTACATTGCTTGTGGGAAAAACGACTAGCCTCCCGCCATGTACTTTTAAAGTTTGATTATTGAAGTTTATTATTTTAAAGTTTCACCACAAGACTTTGTTTTTAAGGTTTTCGATAAACTGGCTAGACAACGACCAAAGTAACGTAGCTTTGCGTGTGAAAAAATGATCGGCCCATCGCGTAGCGCGGAGGGACAAAACCTAGTTTACTTAGTAGATTAAACATCAAATGATATTAACAAAAGTAAATTGAGAGTCAATAATTGTTAATACTGTTTTGACATAAATAATGACGTATTTTACTTCTTATTGTCAACATAAATGCAATAGTTTTAGAGATGTTTGTTGGTTTTAGGGCTATTCAAATCACTTGACGTTTGAATCTCGCACCAAACTCGATCGAAATGTTCAGAAATTTGCTCGTTTGATTTTAGTTCCGTTGTAAACAAGCCAAGCGGCTCGGTTCAGTTTCTAAATGAACCAAGCATAAGCAAAGGTAAGCTTGTTCATTGGTCACTTGTTTTCGCTTGAATTATATTTAGTTATTTATTATATATATGCATAGGTGAGGGATCAAATGAGAACTCAATTTTTTAGTACTCTAGAATCTAATATGAGTCAGAAGTTTTCAGTGACAAAAATATAAATAATAAAAACATAAAAAAACAATAAAACGAAAAATAACATAAAAATAATATAAAAAACAAAATTTTTCCCTCGTTCATAAAAAATAAAAAATTTACAAAAAAAGCTCCTTTTTTTCCGAACTTCACTTTACACGTATGTAATACCTAATTTACACATATGTAAAATGTATTTACACATATGTAATGACTAATTACACACGTGTAAATAACGGGTATACGAGTTTTCAAAAAATATATCAATATGGTATGTATTGGAAGGATAAAAAATACTAAATTTAATGGTGAAATTTTTTTGGAAAAATAATGTCGTCACAAAAAGTTATGAACGCTTTATAAAAAGAGGTGGAAATGGCATGTGAGTTGCATGTGTTATTAAATGTGTGACTCAAATTGTTTCCTTGAGTTCTAATAAAAAAATAAGTTCTCAAGATAACTCTTGCATACATACATACATACATACATACATACATACATACATACATACATACATACATACATACATACATACATACATACATACATACATACACACACACACACACACACATACATACATACATACATACATACATACATACATACATACATACATACATACATACATACATACATACATACATACATACATACATACATACATATATAGGGGAGGGTTCAAATAAGAACTCACTTTTTTATGAAAACTCTAGGAACCAATGTGAGCCACTAGTTTTTAATGGCAAAATTGTAATTAACAAAAACATAATTAGAAAAATTATAAAACAAAAAATAACATAAGAATAAAAAAATAAATACACAAAAATGTTTCTCTCGTTTTTCTATTTCCCTCTTTCATATAAAAAATGAAAAAAATTAATAAAATATAAAAAGCACGTTTTTTACAAAATTCGTTTTACACATGTGTGACACCGGATTTACACATGTGTAAATCCGGTATTACACATGTGTATAACCATATTTACACATGCGTAAATAACGGGTAGATGATTTTAAAAAAATATATATCAATATGGTACGCGTTAAAAAGATAAAAAAATACTAAAATTAATAGTGAAATATTTTTAAAAAATAATGTCGTGAAAAAAAGTTATGAACGTTTTAAAAAAAAATAAAAATGACATGTGACTAAAAGGTGTGACTCATATTGGTTTATAAAGTTCTCGCAAAAAAGGTGGTTCTCAAGATAACACCACCACCGCCGCCATCGCCGCCTAGTAGGCGTGTGTTTCCACCAAAAATAGGCTATTTGTTCGACCCATAGAGCATTATGTGAACCGAAGTAACATATAACACCCCTAAAGATCACAAATTATGTTTCCAATGTATTTTATCTAGTTTTCGATCAATAGGTATCATTTTATTATGGTCATCTTAAAGTTGGAAAAAATGATATAATGAATGGGTTTTTATTAGACGTAAAGGGAGAGAGATGATATAACTCTGATATCTATACTATTAATCAACTTATTACCAAAGAGTTTTTAGCTCATTGGTATCAAAATGTTTAGTAAGATTTTTATTTTTATGAGGCTAAATGTTCAAGTCTCATAGTAAACAAATAATGTAAAAAAAATACTTTGAAATATCAATCAACTTGCTTTTTTAAATTCTTAATTGAGGGCTAATATAGCTAACACACTTCCCACATGAGAAATAGGCTACTAGCTTGCCCCATAGAGTATTATGCGAACCGAAGTAACATATAACACCCCTAAAGATCCTAAATTATAATTCCAGTGTATTTTATGTAATTTTCGATCCTTAGGTATCACTTTATCATGGTTGCCTTAAGGTTAGAGAGAGCGATATAATTGAATGGGGTTTTTATTAGATGTAACTGGAGAAATATGATATAACTATATTATTTAAACTAACAATTAACTTATTACCACAGGGCATGTAGGTCATTGATATCAAAGTCTTTAGTAATGTGTTTATTTCAATGAGGTAGAGTATTCAAGTCTAATAATAAAGAAATGATGTAAAAAATTTATTAAAAATCAATCACTTATTTTTTTAATTCTTAGTTGGAGGCTAATATAGCTAACACAGTTTCATACGTTAAGACATCTCAAATAGAGAGAATTTCTGCCTCCCTCCCTCCATGTAGGCCGTCCTCACAGATGTTCATCTCTCTGTGGTTGCTAGTAACCATGAATTTCTTTCTCTCTTTTTGACATCTACATATCATAATTTAATATTGTATACCCAACCCTTAAGATATGAATACATTATCAATTTAGGGATTAACAACAGAATAAGTAATTAGATCATATTTAAAATTAAAAAAACACTATAAAAAATCAAATCAATTGAGAAATTGATTGCTCAATTAAGAATTTTTCTATAACCAACTTTTATGGTTAAGTTATGATTATATATATATATATATATATATATATATATATATATATATATATATACTAGATTTAGTAAACCCGTGTATTAAACGGATTGAATAAATAAAATATTAATATAATAAAATCAATAATTATAAAATGATATTCAAATATATGATATGACTGAAATTACATATGAGAAATAACTATAAATAATAAAATAGTGATATCAACTTTTTAAAATTTTGTTTTTAAATTTTTTTCTAAAGAAATAAACATTTTGTTCTAAAACAAACCGTATAAAAATGTCATTTTTAAAATTTTTCTTATTATAACTCCTAAATTTGATTATTTTTGGTTTTTAATAAAATTGACTTTTTAAAAATACCAATTTTAAAATATTTTGTATTTTTAAAAAAGTTTTATGCTTTAGAAAAAAATATTATTTTATAAAAAATTTATTTATTTAGAACTAACATTAATGATCTTTCTGAATTTATTAAATCTAAAAAGTATTAAATAATATTATTAATAATTAAGATAATTATTTAATATGAGAGAGAGACGATAAAATTTTGGTGAGGATGATTGTGGTGCTGCTACATGTCATCTCAAGTTACTCTTATATTAGAGTATAAAGATATAAAGATATATATATATATATATATATATATATATATATATATATATATATATATATATATACATATATACATATATATATATATATATATATATATATACATATATATATATATATATATATATATATATATATATACATATGTATATATATATATTATATATATATATACATATTATATTATATATATATATACATATATATATATTGTATATATATATGTATATATATGTATATATATATATGTATATATATATACATATATATATGTAGAGGGGCTTTCAAATGAGAACCAATTTTTTGTTAAAAATCAAAAGAACCAATTACAACCACTCATTTTATTTTTATATAATTTTATTAACTTAAATGACAAATAATTAAAAGGGTTATATTTGTAATTTACCAATTGAAGTGTCTTGTTCGTGGGTTTCATATAACCGTTCCGATTAATTTTTTGTTACGGCAACCGCTTCGATTAATTTAGAAACAAATATGCAGATTCCTAATATCTCATTCTCTTCTTTGTTTTAAATAAAATATAGAGAGTGAAATTATATTTCAGTTCTAAACTTCATATTTGATTATTTTACTAGGCATAATATACCACAAATAGATCCATATGCAAATGAGTTCTATAATACATTAATGATGATACAAATTTGTCATTGATTTTAATTTCTGAGTTGGTGATTAATTTAAATCAATCCAGGTGTGGTTCGGACTTTGTAGGTGAAGGTGGATAAAAAGCTTCGGTTACGCTTCTAGTTTGCTCTTGTCGGTCAATGTCTCGAATTGGATTCCATCCAACGTATCTGAGTTCCTAATCAATTCTCTAAGGATGATCTCCTTGTTGCTTGAAGGTGTTAATTAACTTAACAAATGGTTGATCTCAACCTAGATAAGCAAACGTCTCCGAAATAGCCATTTTTTCCCCCGTCTCCAAAATAGCCATTTTTTCCCTATCATTCCTGTTAATTAGCAGTTCTAAAATGATAAAATATGAATTGAAGACTACTAGAGTGATTGTAGTATGTGGAGAGAATTAACAAAACGATAAAATTCATTAAGAAGTATGAAGTCAGGTGGAATAGGAATCAAAATAGGGGAATCAATTTAGATGTTTGTTAGAACAAGGAGGATTTGATTTTTGTTTGATAATTGGCAATATTTAAGAACTAATCACGAGGGTACTCAGTTTAGTTAAAGAATTTAAATTGTAATTTCAAGTGTTCCCTTCTAATGGATTGATCTAGTTAATGCACTAATGCATCTATTGCTTGAAAACAATATTTACAAGGACTCTTCTTAAAATGTATGGAACTAGGATGACAAAGGTAATTGTTTTGTGTGTTTTATAGTTTTGATATAAACAAGCTCTAGAATATGTATATGCATTAATGCACAAATACATATAGTATCTTAATAATCAATCATAATGTCCAAAAATCCTACCTTCCAGAATGTGTATATGCATTAATGCTCAAATACATCTATTATCTTTATTACTACTTATTTCATTGGTAAACGTGTATTCATTACATAATTTTACAAATTAAACTCTATGTAAGAATATAAGTATTTGGTATAATATAAAAAATAAACCATGTTATGTAATTTTGTTGCATGTGTGTATGATGTCTAAAAAAAATAATATTTCTATGTTTATTAATTAGTTGAGTATCGAATCTAGTAACATTTATATTTTATGAAGAATATGCATATATATAAACTTTGACATGCTTTATAGCGCATAAAAATATATGCATTAAAGTACAAAAAGCAACTCAATAAGTAATGCACTTATGCAACTTATGCATGATTGCGCTTAGAGCTGATACAATGCTTAGGCCCAAATATGCAATAATGCATCCAAACAACAGTTGCACTAATGCACCCATTGCACTATGTAAGATTTGCATAGCTGATGTAAAGTGTACCGATGATCATGACATTTATTTCAATTGAAACAGGTTCGTAAAATTACATAATCATAAGTTTTAGTTGTCTTCAAACATTCAAAATAGTTGATATTCAATGGGCATAAAACAACTAAACATTATTCAACGAAACAGAAAGTCTGAAATCAACATTGTATGAGTTTATTTTATTGCCTTCATCTTTTTCTTCTTTGTAATTCATCTTTGGTATGAATTTCTTGGCCGTTGTCTTTTTCTTCTTGGAGTGAATTTTTGTAGCTTTCTATTTTTTTGATTTTTAAGTATTAAACTTTACAATGCAATATATGATAATATTTACGTTATAGTAGTACATGTGAAAAATGTATAATATATCTATAGGATTGCCATTATACTTAAAAAATAGTAATATAATATACACTTCCGACTTTATTGAATGGATGGGAATTTTGATTTTGTTTTGATAATCACATGCTTGAGAAAGTTTAGTAAAATTGAGAGTAAACGTGTCCTACAAAATCTTAGTTGTAGTTATGGTTTTGAAACGGTTTCCGATTTTGCCCTTTTAATTGTTTCATACGTGTAGTTTTATAAATGGTATTTTACTTTTTTGCCCTTTCATTTAGAACCATAGATCTAAATGATCTATGGTACATATTAGTTCTTTTAGTTCTTTACAAAATTTTGGTTTTTATATATACATATATATATACATATATATATATATACATATATATTGTGAATCCAAGGATCGTTCGGGAATTATCAGAATTGATTTGAACAAGTATTGATCGCTGAATTATCAATACTTGGTGTTTAATCTATTAATAATATGAGAATAAACCAATCAAACAGATAAAATGAGAATAATCAAACCGAGAGAAATCAATAATGTTGATCGTAATGCTTTCTTGTTGCTATTGATATTGCTGATCTTGTATACAATACTGATGATTTTAATGAATCTCAACTGTTGTTATATGATTTATTGATTACATCTGTTGATGATCTCGTATCTATTTATAGAGATCTAATGCTGTTATATTGCTAGCCATTTTGTTGCTATAATTAAGCTAATCATCATTATCAGAATCTTCGCCATGTTTATCGGCTTAGGAATTTATGATTTACAATGATTCTACTGATGATAAAATTTGTTGATGTGATGTGAATATCCGTTTAAATAAAACGTCTTCAATCGTCATTAATGTTGTTGATATTTTGCCACGTTGACTTGTTGACTTGATGTTGACTTCCAAGTTAATTGGCCTTCCGCAGAATTTACTCTTCCGCAGGTAGTCTGTCTTCCGTAGCAAATGTTGCACTGTACTTGTTCTTGTGCTTACGCAGGAGTTCTTGTCTTCCGCAGCAATCCCTCCTTCAGTAGCTTGTTCTTTTCTTGTTCAGCTGGTTGTTTCTTCCGCAGAAGATCTACGGATGTACACCAGTTATGTTCCAGAGAACATCTACAGAAGAACACTTTATTCATCCGCAGTTATTCCAACACTTGGTCAATTTTCCAAATTGATAGTGTTTAATGTTTCCTGCACATTCGCACATACATTCTGAAATATATTATATCATCGATGAATATATTATGAAGTGCAAATTAAATGTTCTTTAATTCATAAACATAATTATAATCAAATATATTCATATTATATCATCAAGAACAATAATTACAATTATGATTACAAGAGTGATCTTATCATCTAAACCTATACATGAGTTCTATCCCTAACAGTACTCCCCCTTAGGTTTAGACTCTAGTAATCATTGGTTTAGCACTCTAAGTTCATTCACTCTTGCCAAAATTCTTGATTTGAAGTAGTCAGCAGCAGCTTTTTGATCTTCATATTTAAAACTGATCTACCTTCGGCTCATTCTCTTCAAAGTTTTGTATTTCAAGCCCAGTTTCTTCAATGGTGAGTGTTGCAACAACACTATTATTACACACCACTTCCAACTCATCCTGTTCTGAAATTCTTCGTTCAGTGATTTGCTTGATTTCTGATCCTATTAGCTGGCCTGCTTCATACTTCCTTCGTTTACTTTCATTGGAATGCAGTTTGTTTATGACTTGAATTAGATGAACGTATAAGCATAAGTCATTTTGTGCAGTTTGATCTTGCAGCCTTGGGAAGTGCTTGTCATGTAGGTATGATGTATAACTTGGGTGCAGGAGTTTGATTTCCACAGGGTCAAATAATCTGATACTTTGTCCCCTTTTTCGTGGATCATTCCTCTGTAGCACCAATTCTTTTGTTTTCTCAACATACCCCCATTCTGTGATTAGGCATGTAAACTGATTTCCTTCAATCACTTTGTCTGATGCATTAGCTGAGTCTTCAGCACCAATCCTTTTCAAAAATTCTTTATCAACCAATTAAGGCTTGGAATGAGACTTCCTTAATTTTCTCTTTATATGCTCTGCATCCATCAGTCTAGCTTCCCTGAGAACATCTCCCTTGAACTTATGACTCAGTTTGGTCACAAGTCAGGAGAAGTCTCTTCCTCTTGGACTTATGGGATAACTGGTGATGGGAATGGTTTGTAAAGTATGAAGGTCATCATCTGGCAGGGCTAGTAGAGTTTCTACTTTGTGAAAGTATTGCACCATGCCAGATGTCCTCTTGATGAGTGTGCAATCCCATTTCCCATCATATTTCCATCCTATGATCTCTTGTTCTCCAGCTGCTCTTGGAAGTGTCATTTGATCAAATCGCTGAATTAGACTTGTTTTCTTCTCAGTTATTTCTCTCACAGCAGTTCCCAGAGGCCACACCTTATGAGGAATCACACCCCTAGGCTCAATTATCATTTGTTCCGTGCATTGGTGGATGTCTTTGACTTGAATTACAGTTGGCTTGGGAGGAGATGTTGTTTGTTTATAAGCAGGATTAGGGGCTCGGATATGAATTTAACACCAGTTTCCAGCTCTACCTTCATCACATAATCCATCATTGCCCTTAATTCTCCAACAGTTCTTCCTTTAAGCTCATGTTGGCTATGATTGTGACTTTACAGCCAACAGATCATGTTGTACCTGGTCAGCTTGGACGTATCACAGTGACTCAATTCTTTTCTTGTTTTCTCCATTTCCTTGAATTTTGAGAATGATTCATAATTGCACATTAGGATCATCATTCTCACTGCATCAAATTCTTTGATTGTCTGCATCAGCTAAGACATATTCATCCTTTCTACCATGTCATATGGAAAACCATTATTAATTAGGTCCATGAACATGGCAGATTGGGGTCTTTCCTCTAGGATGTCTCTGGTTGACAGCAGATTTTGTTTGCTCTCATCAGATTCAAGGTTACTTTCTTTTACTTGTTTCAATGGAGTTTGATACTCAGGAGAATCTATTTTGATCTTCTTTGATGATTCTCCAGTCGCATCAGCTAACTTCCCCAAATACTTCCTTTTTCTACTGTAGGTGATCATTGCTGTTTCACCTTTAGTCTGTTCAGCCTCAGTCAATTTCTTCTTTAAACTTTCAATCTCATCATCTTTCATCCTCAGACTTGCAGCTTGCTCATCTACCAGATTGTTTAAAGCATATATTACTTTGTTGTTCATTACTTCATCTTCCCTCATCCTTTTTACTCTGCTCTCCAGGCTTCTAATGGCTTCAACTTTCTCATTCAATTCCTTTTTCATCATTCTAAGCTTTTCCATCCTCTTGTTGCTCTTCAATACAAGGTTGTTGTACTGGGCCACCAAGTAGCTTTTGCTTACATTGATTTCTTCTTCATTCAGGTCATTCTCATTATAAGCAATGATATCAATGAAAGCACTCTCTTCTTGCTCAACTTCCTCTTCTTTATCTTTCTCTTCTACATCAATACAGACTTCTTCTGTATCTTCATCATTAATAGCTTCATCAACATCCTCATCAAGGTGGAGTTCTTCTGTTGGTGTTGGGCTGTCAATGGGTTCAGTAGGAGTGGGTGAGATGGTTGGTTCAGTTGGTGGTAGAGGAGATATGGGCTCTATGGCACCAGTATCAATTGATGTTATGGAGATTGGTGATTGTGGGAGTGAAGCTTGAGTCCCATCCTGACCAACTACTTCAGTAGAAGCAGAGTTGATTGATATTGGTGATTCCCTAGGAGAGATGGGTTCAGTATTCTCACTTGAAGATGTCAAGTGGATGGGTGATGGTGGTGGCTGTGATTCTTGTTGGGGTGATTTGGGTGAGGTATGTGGTGGTGTTAGAGGCTGTGAGAAGTAGCAGATGGCACTGATGAGCTAGCAGTTGGTTGCTCTTCTTCCCACAGTAGCTCCTGAGGAATGTCCTCATGTTCATCTAATACATAAGTGAACATGTCCACACCGCCTTCTTCATACTGCCCTTTCAGTTTATTGAGCAGGGATCTTTCTAGATGTGTTTGTACTAGAATATCTCCCTCTCTTTCCACACCCGGCAGTTGATCATTAATGATGAGCTGAATGAATCTTGGGAACGTAAACATCTTATTCTCTTTTTGCACTCCTATGTGGTCACGTAGGCAATTGAGGATGTACTTGGCGTAGTTGTACTTCCTTCCTTCAAATATGCCGATGATTCCGGAAGATATGTGCCTTGAGAATCTGTCTAAACCAGATTTCTGGTTGGATACGCACTTGAGGTACGTGTGACATAAAAATCGATAGGGCTTGCATAATCTTCCCTTCTTTATCTCTCCGTGCTCATAGTCACCATCATACCCCATAAGGGCAAACACTTTCTGAATGTATTCAAGATCGAATACATCAGGATGCCCTGCTTCTTCATCTCCTAATTCTAATACTCTGCGTATTGTTCCTTCGTCTATCCAGAGGGGTAGATTCCCTATGAATGCGGTGATAACAGATCCTTCTCCCCCATTTCCTACTTATGCGGAGCTCCAAAAGTCGATCATGTGAGATTGAAAGATAAGGGGGTCTGCTGTTAGTGCGTAATGGAGTCGTGTTCTCCTCGGGTATTGTATAATGACCCTACATTCGTCATCCACATCTGGGTTCAAGAAAACACACACATTGTGGTCCTTTACGAATCTATTCGCCATGATAGCAGAGATGATTGTTGTTTACAGTGATTGATTTTGGTAAGTTGGAAGGGGGTTTTGGATGATAAGTTTTTAGGTCAGTGTGTTTTGAAAATGAATAGAAAGGCCAAAGGTCGAAGTGCCTTTATATAACTTTTCAGACAGGCTGTCTAATATGTGGGACCCATTTACACTTTTTATCCTTCCGATGTGGGACCCTTTTACCCCTCCACGGTTATTAACTATGCCTAATAAATCATTAATAGCAATTATTGATCATATATTTAAGCAAAGTATAATATCCATGGAAACTATAGTTTATGTTTCTTCCGTACTTTATCTACGGAAGTGGACCCATTCTGTCTTCCGTAGAAACATCTGCAGATGAACAGATTTCATTGTGAACAGATTAAGGGAATTAATTGATCAGTTATGCTTGCTCCCCCTAAATTTTTGATTAATCATCTACGGATGAGTTTATCAAAAATTTATACGAAGATCGCATGATCAATATGTGTAACTAAAAATCTCATGAGGATAGAGTTCTGTGTCAGGCAATTGATTGAGAAACTAAGGATCATACTACAAATCAGACATATTCCTGCTTAGTTTGGTTGAGAAAAGCCTACTAGATCTAATGCAAATTGCAAATATGATGGTCCGTAGAAGTTCAACCTAGAGTGTATGTTAGGCATGTCCGGCTAGTTATCATGTTTTGGTAAGAATTAAAGATAAACAAGGATGAATGCATCATGCAAGGTGTGTGAAAGTCTGTCTCCCAGATTGTGATCAATTCATCACTTTATCACACTTACCATGTTTCGTAGATTATAAGCTCTATCTTAAGATCTTTAAAATCTTATTAATTCCTTTTATGAATGCTCTTTGAATACTATGTATTTGATCCTTTAGGATTCTTTTGGCAGCAGTTCCTTTTTAGGAACTTTTAATGATTAGCATCAGGGCACCAGGTTTTTACTTACATAAAACAAAGGTGTCCTTTGTCCCAGGTCTTTGCATAACAGAGGGTCATGATGCGCAAAGATAGAGGTTATAAGGTGTTACAACATAGTAAGTGAGCATAAGTGATGAGTTGTGTACTTTTTGATGAGACTTACTTGTTAACTCCTCACAATGACTTATCCATACTAAGTCATCTTGGCTTTATGTTGAGCATGACATAGCTTATTTTCCACTCAGGATGAACCTATTCACATGTTCAACACATCAGTTCAGTAGATAGTTGGTTGGGTGCAGGCAAGATATATGTCATGTTTATAGCATACTATCATATCCGTAGGTTATCAAAAGCCTTACACATAAGTTTATGTTGTATCCTCATATTGGCACAGTTAATAAGTCTATATACCTATTTGTTAATGTTTTGAACTTATTCTAAGTTGATCATGCCTAATGATTCAATTAAGAACTGAAATCTTACAGAGTCAAAAACCTTAGTGAATAAGTCAGCAAGTTGATTTGTTGTATCTACTTTGATCAACTTAATTAGTCCCTTTTCTGAGCAATCTCTTAGAAAGTGGTATCTGATTTCTATATGCTTAGTTTTACTATGTTGGACTGGATTAGCAGTAATAAACATAGCAGCTGAGTTGTCTATATATATTGGTGTATAGAGAAAATTGTAACCATAATCAAGTAATTGATTTTGTAACCATAGCACCTGGGAGCAGCCTGCTGAAGTAGCTATGTATTCAGCCTCTGCTGTGGATACTGAAACATTTATTTGCTTTTTGCACTGCCAAGACACAAGTCTTGGACCTATGAATTGACATCCTCCTGTTGTTGACTTTTTATTGGTGTTGCATCCTCCGTAGTCACTGTCTGAATAGGAGTAAAGCTTGAAGTCTCCTTCTTTGGGATACCATATTCCAAGTGATGGTTTCCCTTTGAGGTATCTGAATATTCTCTTTACTGCATTCAAGTGGGACTCCTTTGGTTCTGCTTGATAACTAGCACACACACACACACAGCAAACATTATGTCAGTTCTACTAGCAGTTAAGTACATTAAGGATCCTATCATAGATCTATATAATCTTTGATCAATAGACTTCCTTGTTGGATCTGGTACAATTTTATCTATAGTAGATGCTGGTGTTTTGCATGATGTACAGTCTGCAAGGTTATATTTCTTTAATGTTTGAAGGATATACTTTTCTTGATTGATGAAGATGCCATCTGTTTTCTGATGAACTTGTAATCCTAAGAAGAAAGTTAATTCTCCCATTGAACTCATCTGAAACTCAGATTGCATTAAGGCTTCAAACTCTTCATAAAGTCTCTTGTTGGTTGATCCGAATATAATGTCATCAACATATATTTGTACAACTAAAAGGTCTTGGTGTTCATGTTTAAGGAAGAGTGTCTGGTCAATTATTCCTCTCTTATATCCATGTTTTAGAAGAAACTTGGACAGTGTTTCATACCATTTTCTTGGTGCTTGATGAAGGCCATATAAAGCTTTGTCAAGATTATACACCCTGTGAGGGTGATCAGGATCTTCAAATCCTGGTGGTTGAGATACATAGACCTCTTCATCAATTTTACCATATAAGAAGGCACACTTTACATCCATTTGATAAACTGTGAACTTCTTATATGATGCATATGTCAAGAACACTCTAATTGCCTCAATCCTTACAACTGGTGCAAAGACTTCATCATAGTCTATGCCTTCCTCTTGTGTGTAGCCTTGAGCAATTAGTCTTGCTTTGTTTCTGATTATTATTCCCCTATCATCTATCTTGTTTTTGAATACCACCTTGTGCCAATAGGATATTGGCCTTCAGGGAGTTCAACTAGGTTCCACACCTTCTGTTTTCTGAACTGCTGCAGTTCTTCTTGCATTGCATCAATCCAGCTGTTATCTTTTAAGGCTTCTGTGATGTTGGGTGGAACTACTTGAGATAGAAAACAGGAGAATAGACAAGTGTTTGCAGCTCCCCCTTGTCTTCTGGTAGTTCTGCTATTGAGGTCACCTATCATGTTATCAATTGGGTGATACTTATGTGATCTAACTGTTGGTACATCATTAACTTGGATGGATGAATCCAGGTTTGTGATGTTGGTTGTTGGAGATGAGGGTAGTTGTGATGGAGAGTCAACAAAATAGTTCATCTCATTTTCTGGTGCAGCTGACTGAGCTTCCGCAGGAACATGTATGTCATCCAGGGTAGTGGTCATGTCTTCTGTAGCAGGTACTTGATCAGCTATGGTCTCTGTCCAAGGCATATCTGTGTGTGACAATGGTGTGGGTTGATTTTCTGATATGGTTTGATTTTTTGGGGGTCTTCGTTCAACATCTGCAGTAGGGACATCTACGGAAGTAGAGACATCTACAGAAGTAGAGACATCTACGAAAGTAGAGGGTATTGCTGCTGATGTGCATGGAGTAAAAACATCTAAACCATCTTTGTGTGTTTGTGCTAATGTTCTAGGATCAATATCACTTTGGTTTTCTGGAGTAATGACTCTTGGTGGATCAGCTGTCAATGGTACACCCATATTTGGAGGAACATAGGGGTAACATGTATCCGCAACACCAGTCACATTAAGATAATCAGAGTTAAATGAGTTAGTTAATGCATCTATATCAAACAGCCAAGATGATCCTTTCACAGACTGTGGGAATAAGGATTCATCAAAGGATACATTAGGAGTTTCTTCCACTATGTTGTCATGTGGAATATAGATTCTATGTGATTTAGATGTTGATGAATAACCAACAAAGAAACCATAATAGGCCTTTTCAGCAAATTTTCCTAATTGTTCTTTTGTGTTTAATACAGATACATGACACCCAAAAGCTTTAAGATATCCTATAAAAGGTTTTCTTTTAAACAGAAGTTCATAGAGTGTTTTATTATGTTCTTTGACAATCAAGGTTCTGTTTTGAACAGTGCAGGCTGTGTTCACAGCTTCTGCCCAAAATGTTATTGGCAAATGTGAGTCAGCCAGCATTATTCTTGCTGCTTCAATGAGTGTTCTATTTCTCCTTTCAGCAACTCCATTCTGTTATGGAGTTCTTGGGGCACTGAATTGCCTGGCTATGCCTTTATCCTTTTTCTTGGTGCTTTAAGAAGGATCCAGTCTTCTGGAATTCTGAAACCTGGCTTAAGAATGTAGCATTTAGAGTTATCAAAGAAAGTAGTATAGTGTTGGTCACATATTTGTGATACACTAAGCAAGTTAAACTGTAAGTTTTCATAAAAGTTATCTTTTTCAAACTTTAAAACTCTATTTGTTACCATTCCTTCACCAGTAATTTTACCTCCCTTCTTATCCCCACCAAATGCTATATATGAAGCATTCTTATGTTTGAAGTCCTGCAGGAGGGTGCAGTCTCCTATCATATGTCTGGAACAGCCACTGTCAATATACCACTTGTTGTCAGCCCTCCTTGGATGTTCCTCAGTGGCTATTGGAGGGACTTTGTTTTCCATATTGGCCATCAAAGCTTGGTTTTCAGCAAGTACTTCCTTCTCATACATGCTCCAATCACAAGTACCATCCTGCAAAATAATTAAACCAGTTTCTTTAGTGTTAGAGATACCTGTTGTATTGTTTGGTGGGGATGCATTGGTTAATAGTGGTTGTGTGATACTCTTTTGACTAGGCTGTCTTGAGTCAGTTGACTGCTGTTGGCTGTTATTGCACTCCCTTGAAAAGTGTCCAAACAGATTGCACTCAAAGCATCTCACTTTGGACTTATCTACACCAATTTTTGTTGTTCTTCCTCCAACAGACAATCCTTTGTTTCTTTTCATGTACGTCTTGGCTCTATAGGCAATCATTGCCATTTGCCATTACAGATCCATCTCTTCCACTTCATCAGGATGAAGTTCTTCTAGATCTTGTTGACAAAAGTGAGCAGGAGTCAAGGTGCTTCCTAGATAAGCCTGAAAGCTTGAGCTAAAAGCTGCAAAGGCAGCTTTCTGTTCTTCAGTCTCAAGAACCACAGTAATTGGTTCTGTTTGATGGTTATTCTTCTTGCTTTTGGATTCATCAGCCTTTCCTTTTGTCTGTTTGAGCTGATTGCTTTGAGTTCTTGATTTTGAAGACTTTGCTGCGTAGAAACTTGTTTCTCCTTCCTGTTCACCTTCATCACTGGAGTTGTCTTCATCTTTATTACAGATGAATGCACTGCCAGTATTCTTCATTTCTTTGAATTGATAAGGTGCTATAGGTGCTTTCACACTTTTGTTTCTTGTCTTTTCATCCAGCTCCAATGCTTCTACTTTTGCCACTAGAGTGTCTAGACCTATTGTTTTTAGATCAATAGTGTTTTTAAACATGGACACAGTCTGTGTCCAGTTTTTAGGCAAAGAATGAAGCATATTTTTATTCAATTCTTCATTGTTGTACTTAAGTTCAAGGATGTTCATCTCTGTAACAAGTTGCATGAATCTATGCAATTATTGAGGGACTGACTCACCCGGAATATGATGGAATGTTTCATATTGTGCACGGAGAGTATACTTCTTTATGCTTCTAATCTCGTCACTACCTTCACACAGAGTGTGCAGGATTTTCCATAACGAGTTAGCTGTTTTGTATGATTCACACCTGATCAAGAGTTCTTCAGGCAAAGCCATAGTAAGCATACTATAAACTTTGATGTCAATCTTGACTCTCTTGGCATCATCAGGTGATAGATTCTTTAAACTGATGGGTTGATTGTTATCCTTATAATCCACTCCTAAGGCAGGTGGGATATAAGGGCCTTCGGTAATCGAAGCCCATAAGTCAGAATCTGTGTAATTAACATGATTCCTGAATCGGATTTTCCAGGTTTTAAAATCAGATTTCTTTTCCAGTTTAGGAGGTTGATAAGCACCAACAACTGAATTACTCATGATAATTAATTTTATTTAGAAAGCAATAATTTTGTTTTAGCAGAAATCGATTAAACAAATCAAAGCTGATAGATCAATTGATCTGGATCAATGAGCACCTAGCTCTGATACCACCTGTGAATCCAAAGATCGTTCAGGAATTATCAGAATTGATTTGAACAAGTATTGATCGCGGAATTATTAATACTTGGTGTTTAATCTATTAATAATATGAGAATCAACCAATCAAACAGATAAAATAAGAATAATCAAATCGAGAGAAATCAATAATGTTGATAGTAATGTTTTCTTGTTGCTATTGATATTGCTGATCTTGAATACAATACTGATGATTGTAATGAATCTCAACTGTTGTTATATGATTTATTGATTACATCTGTTGATGATCTCGTATCTATTTATAGAGATCTAATGCTGTTATATTGCTAGCCATTTTTTGCTATAATTAAGCTAATCATCATTATCCGAATCTTCGCCATGTTTATCGGCTTAGGAATTCGTGATTTACAATGATTATACTGATGATAAAATTTGTTGATGTGACGTGGAATATCAGTTTAAATAAAACGTCTTCAATCGTCATTAATGTTGTTGATGTTTTGCCACGTTGACTTGTTGACTTGATGTTGACTTCCGAGTTAATTGGTCTTCCGCAGGAATTTACTCTTCCGCAGGTAGTCTGTCTTCCGCAGCAAATGTTGCACTATACTTGTTCTTGTGCTTCCGCAGGAGTTCTTGTCTTCCGCAACAATCCCTCCTTCAGCAGCTTGTTCTTTTCTTGTTCAGCTGGTTGTTCTTCCGCAGAAGATCTACGGATGTACACCAGTTATGTTTCCGAGAACATCTATGGAAGAACACTTTATTCATCTGCAGTTGTTCCAACACTTGGTCAATTTTTCAAATTGACAGTGTTTAATGTTTCCTGCACATTCACACATACATTCTGAAATATATTATATCATCGATGAATATATTATGAAGTGCAAATTAAATGTTCTTTAACTCATAAACATAATTATAATCAAATATATTCATATTTTATCATCAAGAACAATAATTACAATTATGATTACAAGAGTGATCTTATCATCTAAACCTATACATGAGTTCTATCGCTAACATATATATATATATATATATATATATATATATATATATATATATATATATATATATGTCAATTGTAGCTTAAAAACTTTAGGAACCAACATAATTGTCACGTTTCATGATTATTAATTACTCATTAGTGGCATTATTATCATATACAAATAACGTTATTTATGGAATTTCTTAAAATCATGTAACCATTTAATATTTTATTTTTTAAATGTTGGTTACTCAAATTATTTAATTATTTATAATATATTAAAGTTGAAGCATAAATAAGTTTGATACACATTTATATAAACAATAATATCAAATATACTAGTCCAGAACATGACAACATGATATAGTTACGTATCTTCACATAATAAAACATTACATTTGGCCAAATTAGCATCACATGTTTTTAAAATAGAACAACTTACGTAAAAAATAGCACATCTTAAACGCTATTTTTATCAATTGTTTTTTTGACATTATAAAGTGATGTTTTGACGTTATAATATGCTATTTTAATTAGGTGTTACTGTTTTTATTAAGTGATTTTTTGGGACTTAAAAAGTGATATATTTATTTTTAATGAGTGTTGTTTTGGCATTATGAAGCGTTGTTTTTCCATTTATGAAGTGCTATTTTTCTAGCTTAATAGTTTTCATAACCATCATAAGAGCACTCTACAAAATGTATAATAACACAGTTACGTCGTACGTTACCGCACTTTTTTCTTATTGTTAGCACGTTTGTAGTTGGTCAACATTTGTTGGTTTTGCTTTTACTAGTATGATTTTCTCATAAAAGAAAGTTAAAAAATCATTTGTATTTTATAATGGTACTAGTTCATCATCGGATCCGAAGTAGTTCAAAAATAGTTCCAGATATGCGGATTAAGTGGCATTTGATCAAAGCTAATGTTCTTTAAAGTTGCTCATCCTTAAAAAAGATTTATAATGTAATTTTCATAATAGCACTATGTAATTTTTAGTATGTAAAACTATAGAATAATAGCACTATGTTATTTTTTAATAGCACAATTGTATAGCATATTTTTATGAATTTCTTTAAAAGGCGTTATTTAAAAAAATTTAACAATAGTAAATAAATATTAAAGATAAAATAATGCTTAATTTTGTAACATGTTTACTATAACTGGTCGGTGAACTTTTTTTCTTTTTTTATTCCTCTTTTGATGATTTAGGTTTAATGTCTCAAAGACAATAACAAAATTCCGTTTTGGCTTGAGTGGTTAGGTGTTAGTCCTTTTAGGCAAGTGTTTTGGTTCGAATCATATAGTCTTCAATTTTTGTTTTTTTGTTTTCTGTGTTCATCTATATGTGTACACTTTTTTTCCATTACTTTTTTATACTTAACTATTCAAACTAAATACTTCAATTTCTAATGTTAAAACTTGACAAGCGTGCTATATATAATATATGATCTATATAGTTTTTTATCAACTTGATTTTTCTTCAAAAAGAAAAAATATTTGTTAGCATCTTATGATTGTGTTAATTTTTTTTCTTGACGTCCAGGTATAAATGTTGTTAAAAACCGAGTTCGATCTATTTATAATAGAGTAATTTTTAGGTGTCATAAGTTATAGAGTAAATTATATTGATGGTTCCTATGGTTATGTTGAAATTTTGAATTTGATCCTTAAAGTTTAAAATATTTGAATATAGTCTTTAACATTTCTTTCTCTTTCATATATAGTCCCTAGGTCTGTTAGTCAATCATTAATGATGTTAAATATCGTAAAAATTAGCATTTTACTCGCATTAGTCATCTTTAATTTACCTTTTAAACTATAGTATTATTTTTACTTAAGAAAATTTTATATTTTTTTTTAAATTTTATTTATTTTTTATATTATTTTTATAATTTCATTATTAAAAAGATTTTTTTAATAAAATACGTTTTAAATACTCAAATAAAACACTTTTTAAAAACATGTTTTTTAAAATGTTCGGTTTTATACCATTCATTTTTTATACGTCATTCGAAAACATTTTGATTTTTAAACTTTTTTAAAACTGGTTGGTTTTTTTTAAATTCTTTTTGTTTTTAAAACCATTCATTTTTTGAAACATCTTTTCTTAAACAAATTTCTTAGTTTTTAAACATTTTTTAAAAACAATTCAGTTTTAAACGTCTTTATAAAAGAAGACATTTTTATAAAGGTTTAAAAAAACCCGCATACTGGTTTAAAAAAAATTTATAAACTAAACATTTAAAAGAAGACATTTTTTAAAAAAATTTTATTTGTGTATTAAATAATAAATATATTTATAATAAAAATTTATAATAAAATGAAATTACATTGATAATCCTTACAAGTAAAATAGTTATTTTGACAAATTTAAAATCATTAACTGAAGTAATAGAGTATGGACAATTGATAAAAGATAACTATAACATTATGGACTATATTCGCAATTTTAAAACTTTAAGGACCAAATCCAAAATTTTAACCAAATCACAAGGACCATCCGTGTAATTTACTCTAGGTTATACTAACTAACTATACATAAGTTTCTAAAGTTTCGGGTTACTCATATACAATTTTTACTTTAAAAAAATTAAATTCTTACTTTCGTATTTTTTATACGTGTCGGCATCAATTTGAATTCGTCTATGTATATAAATTTTATTAAGAAACGAGTCAGGTCATATAAAACGTTTTCGTGCTTATTTTATATACGTTTAAGATGGTCTATGTATCGACATTCGTCTACATTTTAACCTAAACTTTGTTAAGAAACAATGAGTAGGGTCAATATAGCACGCTTGAGTTTGTCTACGTTTCGTATTAAGTTTTGTTTTGAAACACGTCGACTCAAATATAATACGTTTTCATTTCATGGTATAGATCTGAGTTTCTTTACGTTTTGATATAAATTTAGTTTAGAAACAAGTGGGGACAGTTGTAGTTTATACTTTATCACGTGCATATGTCCTCATTGCATATGTTTTTATGTCTCTTTTGAGTTGGTTCAGGTTTTGACATAAATTTGTTTGGCAAATAATCGAGTCAAATCTTATATGTTTTCATTCAACAGTATAGATTCAAGTTACTCTACGTTTCAACGTGAATTTACCTCGGAAACAAGTCGTTTCAATTGTAATCTATACTTTATCACGCACGTACAATACCGTAACGCACAACGGGTAATAAGCTAGTTTTAATTAAATACAAAAAAATATACAAAACATATTTTAGTTATAAAAGCATGGTGAAATTAATATTAATTGAAAAAGTCAAAAAATCTTATTTCCTTTTAAAAGAAACTTGTAGTTAATTCCTAATTAATATTAGGAACATTTACTAAAACACCCTTATTCTCATTACATATTAGTCAAATTAAAGATTGATAACTTGTAATCAATCATAACCCTTAATCTGTTAAATTAACTGCGAGAACTCATCTTAACCATTAATTAGTATATAATTTAATTTTATTATAATTTAGTCATCAGGGTAATATGGTACTTTTGTGTTTTGTATTAATTGAATTCTTTTATGGTTTACATCTAATTAGGGAAGTTACAAAAATTTCGGTAATTGAAAAATCACGGTCGCTATAATTACTTAATTTACTTAATTAAGTATATTTTGTTTCTTAGTTCATGATGATACATAATATTCTTTCATTTTGCAGAAATCTTGATTCATCAAAATTTTGATGAATTCTTTTAAATACCGATCCAAGTCAAGGTTGAGATTCAAGGATTCAAAATTGAATCACGAAATCATCCTCTTTTTTATAATGATTCATCATTTTAGGTAAGAAAGTATCGTTTGATTTGAATATATCTTCCAATTGTTTGTGGGATTTCATTCAATTTATTTTTTGAAATTCATATCAATTTGTTCATGTATAAATCTTCTTCATTTTGCATTGAAACGCATCACACCACAACTCATTTGTTTTTGTCTTTAATTTTCACCTAGCATGTCGAATCGTGACAAAATTAGCACGACTCTTCCTATTAATGTTTCAATCCAGAACCAATTGGATCAGATGGAGTATGAGGTTTATGTTGATGAGGTAGGTAACACCGCACACTTTCGTAAACATGGTAGGAAGCGTTTTTGTCGTTACTGTCGTGTTTTCGGTTACCTTAACTTTAGGAATTGTCCTATGAAAGAAAAGTAGTTTATTTTTTATCTTTGAATGACGTACAATCATTGATAAAAAAAAATGGAACCTCATGTGTTCTTATTCCCCGTAAAATCAATAGATTTTAGTGTTTTTCATTGCTTTTAATGTTGTATTACTTTTTACATATATGTAAAGCAGCTTATTTATAATACAACTCATATACTTATAAGTATATAATCAAACATATGCGCTTATCATGTAATTTTTTATTTATACGTAAAGAGGTTAGATTCAATATTTTTATTATGTTATCTTATACAGATATATTCCTATGAACCTTCATAGTTTCACAACACATACACATAGTATTATTTGCAAGTTTATATTATGAACATAATCTATATTATATTTAATTAAAGCTCTGTATATATTTTCCAGAAATTGCTAATCAGGACCATCATTTTAAGGACTTCGAGAATATGAATAAGCGTACACATCAAAGGTGTCAAGGAATATCGATAATTCATCCACTCATTCCGATAATGTTTTCCGTAACGATTCATCACATAACCATGAAGGTGCACTTTAATTAATGTATTTATAAATTATTTGTTTGTCAAGATGTAGGTATACGTTTTGTAGATTATATCTCACTCCTTTCTCTTGTTAGTGCAAAACCATGTTTAATTTAAATCATTATTATTTGTGGTAGTTTTATGAATTTATTAACATATTACGTTTATATTTATTTTTACGTATGTGTAAACATCTTATTATTTTTTTATACCGAGTGTTATCTCCATTGTTATTGTTTTAGCTCTTAGAAACAAATGTTGATGCCAGAGAGGAATCTATTAGTAATGATTACTCTCATTCACCTAACATTATAAAGTATTGGATTCCTAATGTAGACGATCAACATAAACCTGTTTGTGGTATCGCCTTTGAAAAATGGGCGATGTGTCATGTATGTGTCAGTTATATACTGAGAGTTCTGCCTTTGATATCAGTTAATCTACAATGAAGAAAATTTAGGGTTTTGTTACACATAAGTACATACTTTGCAACAAGTCTGGTAAACCGTGTGGCCAGAAGTTTGATTCTAGGGACTTATACTCATCTTCTCAACCTTCAAGGATATCTAACATCAAGGTCACAGATTGTCCTGCTTGTATACGTGTAAAGGCCATAAAGAGAACAACAAGATTCATATTATATCAGTTTATTAACAAAGATAATCTTGGCCTTGTCCCAGTTGGTAATATGGATTTAAGTAGGAAGCACTGGCAGTTGAACTTCAATGATCAAGTATACATACATAAAGCCTAGTTTATAATGGTTAGACCTAATGTAGTCAACAAACTTTAAGGGGGGCAACATTTGGTATGTGATACTGTTATAGATTATAAAAAGTTTAGTAGGGATATAAAAAATATATAGGTAATAGAGAAGCTCAAATGATAGTTAACACTTTTAACGAGTATCAGGTCAATTAGGAGAATTTTACATTTGTGTGTGGAGTTGAAAACCGTGAACTAAGATCCCTATTCTGTTTTGATGATGCGGCGATAACCAACTATTCTACATTTGGTAGTGTTTTAGCTTTTGACGCCACAAATAATACAAATCAGTTTATGTAATCCGTTTGTATATTTGTATTGTTATATTTTATCACTTGAAGCATTTTTATTTCACTACTGTATTATATTAGATATAATATGATTTTTGTTCTATTTACCGGTGTCGCCCATCATAGGAAGTGTGTTAACTTTGCGGTTGGTTTTCTATACGGTGAAACTATAGAATCGTATACGTGGTTATTGCAATGTTTTTCGGAAGCTCATGGTAAACAACCTACATTGATTCTTACAGATTAGGACCTTGCTATGAAACAAGCTATTTCAAATGTCCTTAATGAATCCATTCATCTCTTTTGCATGTGGCATATTACCAAGAAATTACCATCAAAGGTTCTCTTTCGCGTTTACTACTTTTAACTGTTTTTTATAACCATTTTACATATATGTAAACTAAAAAATTAGAAAGCAATAAAATCTTTGTGCCTATATTAAACACTTTTCCTTAAATACACATGAAATGTATTATCACAACCTTTTTGTTTTTCCATATTAATAAAAGTATGTATTATTAACACTACTTATGTTCTGTGTTTATAGGTAGATGGTAATCCAACTGATAATAAAAAATAAAAAGAGCTATACATAAGCTGGTTTGGAATATGTTTATAGAACCGCATGTATTTGAGGAGCAATGGCATCTGCTTATGAGTAAATATAACGTGATTGATCATGAATATTTGTCTGATACGTTTGCTATTAGGGAACAATGGGTTCTAGCATACTTTAAGGATCCTCCAATGTGTTGTTTAATGAAGACGAGTCTCGATGCGAGAGTTCATGCGCTTTTCAAATTAAAGGCTAGTGGATCAAACACTCTGGCAGACTTCCTACTTTGGCGCTCAACTGTGGAGTCAAAACAAAGCACGAAGTCCACCAGAATGTTTGATTCTAGCCTTTAATTGGAAAAGTGCATTTGAACTCTCGCATCGAGACTTCGTCTTCATTAAACAACACATTGGAAGATCCTTAAAGTATGCTGGAACCCATTGTTCCCTAACTGCAAACATATCAGACAACTATACATGATCAGGTAAATATTTACTCATAAGTAGATGCTATCGCTCCTCAAATACATGCGGTTCTATAAACACATTCCAAACTAGCTTATGTATAGCTCTTTTGATTTTTTTATTATTAGTTGGATCACCATCTACCTATAAAAACAGAACATAAGTAGTGATAATAATACGTACTTATATTCATATGGAAAAACAAAAGGTTATGATAATACATTTCATGTGTAATTAAGGAAAAGTGTTTAATATACGCACAAAGATTTTATTGCTTTCTAATTTGTTAGTTTACATATATGTAAAACGGTTGTAAAAAACAGCTAAAAGTAGTGAACACGAAAAGAGAACCTTTGATGGTAATTCTTGGTAATATGCCACACGCATAAGCGATGAATGGATTTATTAAGGACATTTTAAATAGCTTGTTTCATTGCAAGGTCTTAATCTGTTAGAACCAATGTAGGTTGTTTACCATGAACTTCCAAAAAATATTGCAATAACCACGTATACGATTCCATAGTTTCATCGTATAGCAAACCAACCACAAAGTGAACGCACTTCTTATGATGGTCGACACCGGTAAATGGAACAAAACTCATATTATATCTAATATAATGTAGTAGTGAAATAAAAATGCTTCATGTGATAAAATATAAAAATACAAATATACAAACAGATTACATAAAGGGACTTACTGGTTTGTATTATATGTGGCGTCAAAAGCTAAAACACTACCATTTGTAAAATAGTTGGTTATCGCGGCATCATCAAACCAGAATAGAAATCTTAGTTCACGGTTTTCAACTGTACACACAAATATAAAATTCTCCCAATTGACCCGACACTCGTTAAAAGTGTTAACTATCATTTGAGCATCTCTATTACCTATATATTTTCTTATATCTCTACTAAACTTTTTATAATCTATTAGAGTATCACGTACCAAATGTTCCGCCCTTTATTGCTGATTGAAGTCTATGGGCTACATTAGATCTAACCATGCAACCCGGGCTTTATGTATGTATACTTGATCATTGAACTTCAAATGCCAATGCTTCCTACTCGAATCCATATTATCAATTGGGACAAGGGCATGATTATGTTTCTTAATAAACTAATATAATATGAATCTTGTTGTTCTATTTATGGCCTTTACACGTATACAAGCAGGACAGTCTGCGACCTTGATGTTAGATGTCCTTGAAGGTTGAGAAGATGAGTAAAGTCCCTAGAATCAAAAATTTGGCCATGCGGCTTACCAAACTTGTTGCAAAGTATGTACTTATGTGTAAAAACACCTTGAAGTTTCTTCTTTGTAGATTATTTGATATCAAAGGCAGAACTCTCAGTATATAATTGACACATACATAACACATCTGCCCATTTTTCAAAGACGGTACCACAAACAGGTTTATGTTGATCGTCTACATTAGGAATTCAATACTTTGTAACGTTAGGTGAATGGGAGTAATTATTACTAATAGATTCCTCTGTGGCATCAACATTTGTATCTAAGAGTTAAAACAAAAACAATGGAGTTAACTATCAGTATAAAAATAATAAGACGTTTACACATACGAAAAAATAAGTATAAATGTAATATGTTAATAAATTCATAAAACTACCCGCAAATAATAATGATTTAAATTAAACACTGTTTTGCACTAACAAGACAAAGGAATGAGATATAATATACAAAACGTAAACCTACACCTTGACAAACAAACAAATTTATAAAAC